>ML819534.1:24213-68426 GCA_009831015.1 Picea engelmannii
ACTAGTCATGGTTGAGACAAGCAGTTGATGAGTTGGCACATACATGAGGTGTATAGTTGATGATGTTGGTACATATTGATGAGTCATTATTGATGAGTAGTTGACACATGATTGGTATATACTTGGTACATGGTTGGATGCACATGTTTATGGTACAGGTTGATTATAGGTTGTCTGGCACAGGTTGGTGCATGGTTGATGCTCTTGTTTATGGTACAGATTGATAACTGTTGAGGATTGTTGCCTCATCTCAGTTGGTGCTGAGAATGCAAGTTGAGTCTTTCATATAGAGCTGGTGCTCTTGTAGAGTTGTACTCTATTCAGTTGTTGCTGATAAACCCTAAGGATTGTAGTACGTAATAAAAAGAAAATTGTACATACATCTTGTGTTCTTTGTGTTCATTGTGGTGATGAATTGTTGATGATATATTGCTGATATATGTTGCTGATATGTGCTCACATCTAACTGGTTATAAATGACAACAATGGGTAATGAATAAATGTTGAATGCTAATTGATGCGTTTTTATGCAAGAGGGAAGTTTTGGGAAAAAGAGCCCCACACTCATTCACCCCCCTTCTAAGTGTGGTAGGTGTGTCCAAAAATCATATCTAATCACTTGGTTTAACTATATTTTGAAGAGAATATTCTCATTTTTTATCGTCTCTGGAGAAACTACAAGCTAGGGTTTGACAGTCACGGTCTCAACAACGGACATAATGGTTACCAAAGGGGGCGGGAGTGGAACCCACTCATACAAGCAGGTAGTGGTGGACAGGGGGAAAGGCCCACTAGGCATTGGTTCCAAACAGCCACTTTCAAGCACCTCAGGATCAGGATGGAAAAAGAATCAGGAGAGAAACCAGGAAAAAAAGGATCGCGTGGGGGAAGAAGCCAGAGAAGCCCAAAATGATGCACAAGAACCAACGAACCCCAGTGGGGTATATGGGTGCAACCCGTGTAAACCTAAAACAACACTAATACCCAAGGTTATATTGGAAGACCCACAAATGCAACTCTATCAAGACTAGATGAAGATGCATGCACTAATATGCAAGTTCATGGGTCTATGGCCCACAGAAAGAACGTTGCACAACTGGATAAAATATAAATGGAATCCAAGTGGAGAAGTGGAACTCCACCTGGGCTCGAAAGGATTTTTTACAATAATCTTCATGAACCTGGAGGACAGGGATAAAGTCTTTGAGGGGGGGGGGCATACTTCCACGCCTCATCAGGGTTGTACATGCGTTCGTGGAAGGAAAAATTCTCCTCAAAGAAAGAAACCTTTAAAAATGTCCCAATATGGCTAAGACTTTGCTCCTTATAGCTAGACTACTGGCTATCGTCCACCTTCGAAGAAATAGGGAACAATCTTGGAAAATATGTTAAGACATCGGAAGAAATCCTAAAAGGACGATATACATCCTATGCAAGGATCTGCATAGATATGGATGTTTCGGGGGTGCTCCGAGAAGCCATAAGCCTAGAATTCAGAGATGAGGAATGGATAAAAAGCATCGACTACGAGAAAATATTGTTTAGATGTAGAAGATTCCATGAACATGGACACCTAATCAGATAATTCCCTCTCAATAAAAAACAAGAAACATAAAACACCAAAATACAGGAGGATGAGGATAGGTTTCTAAAGTAAAACCACAAAAACAAAAACAGAGAAAACAAGAAACAAAGAAAAGCCCCAACAGGAAGCAATCCAGAAGCCGAGACTAGAACAGAAGGGTGGGATAGGGCCAACAAAGGGGAAGAATGAGGAAAGGAAAAGACAAAAGCTAGAGAATCTAGGGAACAAGAAACTCATGAGAACACATATATTACAAGCAATAAGAGAGAACAGGGAGGTAGCACAAGTCCTATTGAAGGAGGAACGAAGACACCAACACCCCAATGCAGGAGGCAAACAAAGACTCGAAGATGACACCAAGTGAGGTACGCACGGAAGATCCAGATCTCAGAGACATTGTGGAAAGGGAAGGAACATATCTCTCGAACATATTGGAGCAATGAAAAAGGTGGGGAGTAGACAATGTTCCAGTGGAGCAACTAGATCGCATTCAAAACATTTTCCTTCTAAGGGAGGAAGAAAAATCCAGAGGGATCAATCACACACATGGCGAGATAGGACACTTGGGAATCAAAGAAGGTGAGGGACAACCACAACATTCACCCAACTAGACAAGGTAGAAAAAGGAAAGAAATTAAACAATGTAGCCCTACAAGAACTAGGAGCCCTACTGATAAATTTAGGTAAGATAAAAAAGCTCTTTCCCAACTCCCCCCCACATGTTTAAATGAAGATTATAACATGGAATATAAGAGGCCTAAAAATCCCACGAAAGAAAAGAATCCTTAAAAATAGACTGAGGAAGGAACAACTTGACCTATGTTTCATCCAAGAGACAAAATGCATTATAGATAGAATGGAAACAATCAATAAAAACCAATGGAGTAAGTACAAGATGTTGGTTGTCGAAGGAAAAAATATGGCAGGCAATATTCTCACCTTGTGGAACCCACAATTGATGAACCTACTAGCATCTGAAGTCATGAGACACACACTTTCGATTAACATGAAATTATAGGTAACATAGAGGTGATTCTATGCACTAATGTGTATGGTCTCGAGATGTTAGAGGAAAAAAGGAGAATGCTCCTAGACCTAGAAAATCTGAAGGCCCGATCCAAAAACCTCCACTAAATCCTGGCAGGGGACTTCAACATCATCACTACACTTGCAGAGAAAAAAGGGGGCACCAGGAGATTGGATAGAGATGTGGAGGAATTTTCAGCTTTCATTGATACAATGGAGATGGTGGACATCAGGACCAACAATGGCTATTTACCTGGAATAACAAACGAATAAATCACCACCAAGTAGCTACAAGGCTAAACAGATTCTTGGTGTCAGAATCCATCATTCTGAAGGGAATAGATTTGGACTGCATCATCCTTCCATGGGGGGATTCAGACCATTGACCAGTTCAATTGGAAGAAAAATTTCAAACCACTCCGAAGAATAAACCCTTTAGATTTGAGAAATTTTGGATTGAAAGATAAAAATAGAATGAAAGATAAAAATAGAAAAAAATTAAATCCAATGTTATCACCTAAAAATCGTTCATAGAGCTATACAGGTGATCATCGAAAGAGTCACCAATACAATGTAACAAGGTGTTATTTTATGGAAATAATACACCACCCTCCGCAGAGCACCAAAACTATATAAAGTGGGTTTTTAATGCATTTGTGCGACTTTACAATGTGGATTTTGAGCGATTTGCATGACTATTCCTTCGAAAGTTGCACAAATCAACTCGAACTAAAATCTAAACCACATTTGGCACAGTAAATGTTAAAACTCCCATCAAGGGTACTCCAAGGATGAGGTACTAGACTTTCTCTAGCTCCATACACATTTAAGGCTACTACTTTAATAGTGGCTCCATGTCTCCTAAGACATGGGGAACCACAACCCAAGTTGCACCATTCACACTTAGAATTAACTTTAATAAAGCTTGAATATTTGCTATAAATAAGAGCCATGGAGTAGCATTCAAACACATGAAGTTTGTGCAAGGTTATGTTATTTAAATGATCCTTGAGAGCCACGCTCTCAAGCCATAATTCAACACATCCATAGCCAATATCTAGTGTATTGATCTCTTCCCATGAAGAGTTCTTACATGCTTCTTTGCTAAGAGAGAGAGAGAGAGAGAGAGAGAGAGAGAGAGAGAGAGAGAGAAGAGAAGTCTCGAGGAACACAAAATAACCCTCCCAAGGGGGAAGGGAGAGTCCACTTGCACTTACTCTTCCTCTACGATGTAACAACAATTTTTTTTCATTGGCATATGATCACATTTTTCTTCTTTTAGTTGTTATTGGAATTTTCATGATGCCCACTTATTTTCTTTTCTTTATCTTAAATTTGCAATGGAATGCATGCTTATGTACTAATTCTAACTACTTATCTATTGTATAGATTTCATTCTAGGTACATAAAAGGTTGTTTTTGCTCACCCAAATGACTAAAAAAAACTAAACATCCAAGATGGCCAATTTTCAAAAAATTGAAGAAAAAAAATTAAAAGAATAAGTGTAAATAGAAATACAAAAAAAACTTTCATCTTAGTATCATCCAAGTCATCTCTAGGAACCTATAAAAAAATAAAAATATGAGATACACTTGATCTTCTTATCTCAACCAAGAAGAGAAAAAAGAACATAAGGAAAATAAAATAATTATAAGTGTATAACATTAAAAAAGAATGGAAAGAAAACAAAATAATTAAATGTGTAGAACATAAAAAAATAAAATAAGAAATAGAGAATGTGGGATGGATAATGCACCTCATAATTAGAGTAGTGGCAATAATGTTAGGAAGCCAAGTATGCCCATAAACAATTAGAGTGTCAAATCGTTGTGTTGACAATGGGATGAATACAAGGGACCTTTATAATATCGAAGGAGAACCCACAAAAAAATGTGGGTAACAATAATGCCTACAATGTGGTTGGATGTGGTCTTGGAGTCTTAGCACTAGTAGTCGGCCCATGATGTTATGGAAATTTTATTTCCAAGAAAGACTTACATAAATCGTTATGAAGGGCTTGCTATAGGACATATTTTAAACATAACTCGTTATGAAGGGCTTGCTATAGGACATATTTTAAACATAACTTGTTATGAAGGGCTTGCTATAGGAAATATTTTAAACCAAATGTTAGAAAAACATATTTGGAATGGCCAATGATGTAGGAGCACTCTTGGTTTCCAAGTCGTCTCACATCAAACCAAAAATATTTTCTTATTTGTTAATAAGTTTCTATTTCTAGGATAAATGGTGATGCTTTCTTTAGTTTTAATTTTTTTTAGATGGCACCAACAATAGATAGGTGGTGATTTTCTATCCGTTGCAAACTACGTAGATATTAAGGATCTGATAGAGTTGCCTAAAATTTTGCTTAGGGTAGACATGCCCAAGGCTCGATAGAAATATTGTAGTTCTTAAGCAATGAGGTTTTTTCGAGTTATCCAATACCCATTGGGGTAATCCCTCGAAGGGCCGACTACACTTGAGTATATTCTCGAAGAAACAAGATCTCATTGGAGTCTCCCAAAGTCACATGTGGGGTGATCCCTTGTGATGCACCATTGCATTTCTCCTTTCTTTGAGTTACCCAATACCCATTGGAGTAATCTCTCGAAGGGTCGACTACAATTGAGTATATTTTTCAAGAAACAAGAGCTCATTGGAGTTTCCCAAATTCATGCAGGGTGATCCCTTGTGATGCACAAATGCATTTCTCCTTGAGAACCATGGATTTATTAGACTTACCCTAAACATATGTTTTGGAAATCCCTTGTGGGGATTGACTTCATTTATTTGTTAAGAAATAGGGATTTCTTAGAGATACCAAAAGTCAATGTTGGCTAATCCTACACGGGGCTTGGTTGCATTGGAACATGCCTTTAGATTGTGGTATTTACGAGATGATTATAAATTTTATGTAAGACAATCACAACAAAGTCACGATTACAATAGCCATGTCAAATTCTGAAAAAAACACCATCGTTATTTGCAACTAGTTATTATTGAACACTTGCCATGATAAAGATGACTTCGGAAACATATCAACATAATAAGTGGTTAACATTCATCCTTCAATGATGTCAATGGACAACATGGAATTTGAAGAGCCTGAAGTTGGAGGGTTGAAGCATACGAATCGAAAACAATAGTTGGAGAGTTCAATTGTTCATATTCCTATAGGGTGTATAAATGAATGGAGTATCCCATGATAAAGGAGGTATAGATTATGAAGAAAGAATAGGTGTATTGTTCATGTATGGGAAAGAAAAGTTTTTTTGTCAAATTTTGAGAGAGAGAGATAGACCTCTTTGTAATTAATTTTTTTTCTCCATTGATTACTCATAGGCTTGAGATTTGGCCTCTAAGATTAACAAGTTGAGATTCCTTAATTCTTTCTGTGAATGTGTTTTTCTTTCATTCTGTACTTGGTAGCAAGCATCATTTTTTATTGCATCAACTGGTATTAGAGAAGCATTGTGTTCCGACATGGAGTAAAGGTGTTGTAACACACCCATGGTGGGGGCGTCAAATTTTCTCTCTTCTTAGGAGAATCAAAACCCCCATTCAGGGTTTCTATCCCATTCTACTCTTCAAGAGATTTCCGGCCATGGTCTCCATGCTCTGAACTGAGCTCAGAGCTGGTGGGTAGCATGTCCCAAGTTCTTCGGGTTCTTCCATCCATCTATACTCGCATATGACTGCGATCTATGATCAGACGCCAAGACAATGGGTGCCAAGACAACCACCTCGTGAATCCTCCAGAGTACAAAATATCTGAAGTTCATAATCCAAGGTCGCGTGTCCTCAAAGATTTTGGCAACCCTGATTGACTTCGGGACTTCAGCATTTGGGAATTTCAAATGCTCCAAAGGATTTTCTCCCCTAAGTACTTCCGTACCTGGAGTTACAGATAGAGTGCCACACTTCCCTTGTGATCAATGGTTATACTATACTTTGGGACTTCGACGTTCAGGAGTTTTGAACACTCCAAACCCTTTTTTCCTCCGAAGTACTCTGTACCCAGAGTTACAGATCGAGCGCCACATGTCTTTCCCGATCAACGATTGTGATCTACTTTGGGACTTCAACGTTCGGGAGTTTCAAACACTCCAACGCCTTTCTCCCTTGAAGTACTTTGTACCTAGAGTTACAGATCGAGCACCATGTGTCTTCCCTAATCAAAGTTTGTGATCTACTTCAGGACTCCGGCATTCGAGAGTTTTAACACTCCAATGCCTTTCTCCTACGAAGTAATTTGTACCCGGAGTTACAAATTGAGCGCCACGCATCTTCCCCGATCAATGACTATGATATCCTTCGGGACTCCGACGTTCGGAAGTTTCAAACACTCCAACGCCTTTCTCCTACAAAGTACTTTGTACTCGGAGTTATGGATCGAGTGCCATGCGTATTTCTCGATAAACAACTCTGATTTACTTCGAGACTTTGGTGTTCGATAATTCTTAACTCGCGTGACCCCACTTTTCTCCAAAGTGGCTATCTTCTGAAATGGAAGATCTATTGACACCTGTCCTCAGCTGTCTGACGGCTCAGATGAACTTCGACTCTCCAGCCTTTGGGGGTTCTTGTCCAACACATCCCCTTTTCTCCCAGATTGACTTCCTCCAAAATGGAAGATCTTCTACCACGCATCCCTTCCAATGGACGACTAGTATGACTTCGGGAATCGACCTTCGAAATCCTTATGGCTTCACACTTCAGTCCTCCCGGAGTGACTTCTCTCCAAAGTGAAAGATTTGACGACACATGTCCCTTTGTCTTGGACGACTTATATCTACTTCGACTCTTCGTCTCTTTAGGATTTTTTCAATGCAATCTCCTCTTTTCTCCTGGAGTCAGTCAGCGTCGGGATGACCATGGCCTCAATCTGATGGTTCAAGGGTATCAACGCGACCCTAGATATCTACAACTCATAACTTCCATTTAAGGGTCCCTCGGGTCCCAGTGCATGCCACTCCGAGAGGGACACCTGGAAACCTCGTCACTTGACACATGGGCTCCCACATGATCTCGAAGTTAATACTTGCGTCGCCACGATCGAACGGTCATGAGGGATCCTGAAGGATCCTTAGATCCATGGTCCACATCAACTTCGAGACTTCGGGGGTTTTGGTGTTACCAAACCTCTGTCCTCCCAAAGTGGTCAACATTGGGCTGACTATGTCGTAGATCCGACGGTCGGGATAGTTCCTGAGCATCTACATATCTACGACCCAGATTTACTTCGAGACTTTAGGGAATTCACCTCCTGTGCAACGAATATGATCAATTCGTCGGAACCGCAAAGTCCAAAGGGCTCAAAGGGTTAATTCCCATGTTCCTTCTCCAGATCCGACAATCATGAATAACTTTAACTCCTCCTGAACTAATCTCATCCATTCATCTTTCAAATGAAAGGATATCTCCTTTACGAGCTTGAAACTCACTACTCTACTTGAGTTATGTCAGCTCCTTAAATAATTAAGTATTTTGCGCTAATTCTCCTGAACTTAATAGTTAGAGAAATCCTTCGCACACCTGTTGCGCTCATCTATCAACTCTAGAACTTAAGGGGGGGGTTCTCGATCTCTACCTGCCTTGTAGAGGCTTTGTGCACACATGAACTACCTCTCCTAAGATTGACAACCCCTTCCTTCGAAATGAATGGGAGTGTCGACATGCACACGTGAGGCTATGCCCAAAGTCAACAATTCATAGTTCATTTATTTTAACCTGAGCCACCACAGGGCTCAGACATTTACGTGTACATGCCAGAGAATTTCTTATTTTCTTAAATACACAATTAAGAAGAATTGAAGGAATACAGTATAATCATTAAGAAAACATGTCCATCCCTACAACATTCATAGGATATCCAACTTTAAATCATTGTTACCACTTAAATACACAAGATATGAGATTACTTATCCATTACAGGTGGTATCCAACTAAGTGGTTGTGGGTGTTCTTCCTTCTACCTAACCATAGGCTCAGAGGAATTCATTCTTAGTGCTATGGCCACCCCCGTGCCAAGCCATGATATCACCAGGGAATTTATGCCAATTCTAATTGATCCTTTCTCTTTTGCATCTTCTACGAGGTTTATCAGATGCTTCCTCAACATCAAGCTCATGACCTTCTACTCAGGTCCCATTCTCTGCATACTCTCAGAGATCTCCCTCTTTTTCATGACCTCGACGAGGTTTATCAGATGCTTTCTCCACATCAAGCTCATGGCCTTCGACTCATTCTCTGCTGCTCTTCTCTTCCTCACATTCTCCACTCTTGTCTTCATAACCTTTTGTGTGCCTTAATTGCACATCCCTCCTATCTTTTTTCCTCATGTCAGAAGGAAAACCGGGTCGGTTCTGGGTCTGCAGGACCTTTTGGTACTTCGAGTTGACTTTCTGCAGCTAGACCATGCTTCCATTCATGGGGGTGGTTGAGGGTTCAACCATCGGTACTTTTCTTATTAACCATTCTTTTATCGTGTTCACATTCTTTCCTCTAATGATATCATGGCTAGTACTTTCAAGGCTTCACCCCCACAGTCAGTTATTTGGAAATTAAACGATAATACATTTACACTATTCCCATGCCACAACATGGTAATCCTAATTTATTATTAATTACAAGTTGGGGGAAACAGGGGTGTTACAATACCCTCCCCTTTAAAAGGAACACCGTCCTCGGTGTTATTTCTCGGTAACACCTGTCATGCCTTTATCATTCAGCCACTTCAGAAGTCTTGACCTTCTTTCTTGGTCGAGTCCTTTTTTAGACTCTTAATCTTCATCACCTGCCTTCAATAATTCTTGGACAACAAGCACATTAATCATAGTCTCATGTGAAAACATTTTACTGTTGCATAAAATTTTTAGAAAAATTTCATAATGTAGCACAATACTTATCTGCGCAGTTTGTGGATTTGTATCCATGTGGTTGTCTTGTTATCCAAGCTCATTGTTTTTTTTTTCCTTGACATACCCATTGTGTGCATCATCCCAATCAATAGTTTACAATAACTATCAGAGTCTCTTCTTCCTTGTGGTCACTCACCCGCTAGGCCCAGGCTCAGGCAACCCCTTCTCTGTTATACAGTTCTTCGGGTGATCCATCTTGCCTTGCCAAGTTTTTCTTTCACAGGAATAATTATAGAGACTTTATCGAGCCTTAAATTTGAGTCATCCCTCATACTTTCTCTGCTGAGGCATCCCTTCGGCTCATGTTACCTCAACAAAACATATTCCAGGCGATCATGGCTTACCACAGGGTTCTCATGGCTCATTAGTAGCCATTTTTCATGATTTTCGTCTTGATAGCCTTCATCTATCCTTTCTAGACAGATATTTTCTTCTCACCTGTATCACAGGTATACAAAAATTCATGAGACATCATCATAAATTCTAAATTCAGAATTTTCTTGTAAATTTTTCACCCGCATATTTCCAAATTCCACATTTTATTTTTAGATCTCTTTCGCACGAAACCCGATCCACCAACTATGGGACTTTCCTTCCCATATCAGTTTGGCTCAACAGGAAATTTTGGTCTTCCTTATGGGATTACAACACTGCCATATCCAAGACCCCTTTGCCTCCTACACTTTCAACTTCAATCAACCAAACAAATTGTTAGTTTCCCATGCACATATTTTCACTGCACCTTTATAACGTCATCGCAAACAATTCTTAAATTGTGCATGCTAACAATCAAATAACTTTTATCTATTTTATGATACAAAGAAAAAGGAAATTTCATTCCTTACACATGCATCAGTTCAGTTTATCAACTTTTCAAAATGAAATTCAGATATCAATTGACTTTTGCCAACATTCGTGGCCACATTCATACCCAATGCACTCTTGCATCGATTTCAGGTTAGGCACTCCTGCCAAGGTGTGTTTGAATTCAACCAACTTATTATTGGACACACCTACCACACTTAGAGGGGGCGTGAATGAGTGTGGGGATCTTTTTTCCAAAACTTCCTTCTTACACGAAACTCCTTAGTTAACATTCAACATTTACTCATTACCCATTGCTGTCATTTATAACTAGTTATATGTGAACATATATCAACAACATATCATCAACAAGTCATCACTACAAGGAACACAAAGAACACAAGATGTATGTACAATTGTTATTTTTATTATGGACAACAATCTGGGGGTTTTTCAACAACAACTAAATAGAGTACAACTTTGCAAGAGCACCATCTCTATATGCAAGACTCAATTTACATTCTCAGTGTCAACTAAGATGAGGCAAAAATCCTCAACAGATATCAATCTGTCAACAGGTACGCGACCTGTCAGTAGTGCAACCTGCATGTGTATGCGCCCTGGCTCACTACAACCCGCGTGTGTACACGACCAGTATATACAACAGCTTGCGTATACCTTTTGAACTATTAGGGTTTGTCCTTCAATATCAACTTAGATCCTCTGCAACCAATATATCATTCTCTTCTGTCTCTGATTGTCCAATTTGACCACCAACCAATCTCAACACATCAATATTTCCAATAGTCTACTCATGCTCCACAATCAATCAATATGAATGCTATCTCAATCATGTATAAACAACTAGTATACCATAGCAATCATGTCATCACTGAATCACAAGAGTACTTCTCACTCCATCAACCAAATCAACCAAACTGAACCACACCATAAAATCCATACCAAGAATGTCCTAAGAATTCACAACACATTAAACAATAATATCCATCAAGACAATATTGTAGCCATACCAGTGTCTCAGTGGCAGATCTGAGCCCATAGAATGCAGATCTAGAGCCTTCCTCGTCATCCAAGAGCTTGGCACCAGCTCAAACACAAGTCTTCATCATTCCATCCACTGTACGCGCCCTGTCCTCATACAACCCTCGTATGTACATGCCCTGGCCCATTACAGCTTGCGTACACCTCAAAAACTAGGGTTTCTAAAGCTCTGAGACTTTTGCCATCAAGATCTCCGGCATTGCCGAAACTTTGATGCATCCATGAGATCCTCCTCATGCTCTCTTTCTCATAATATATCTTCAATCATGCTCAAGAGATTCACACCAAATATGCTCTCACAAGAAGATCTCATAAGAAACTCGCCATCAATATTCCAAAGATAATCTCCAAAGAAGCTCTCCATTGATCCACAAAAAGGGATATATGCAAGAGTCCATACCTATCTTATTTATACTTTCATCCTCTAGTTCACTTCACCCATTTCTAGGTTACTTAACCCATTCCTAGGTCACTTAAACTATTTTCCTTATTTTAGGGTTAACCACTTTCCATAAATAGACAATTCTCCAATTTAAATATTCCTTCTTGATTTTGTCACTTCTCTTTATTATTTAAATAATCCATCTTGACTTTGTCACTCTACTTTATCATTTAAATAATGATTTCTTCTTTTAGGTCACTTTGACTTCTTTGACCTTGGGGGCTTCAAGCCTTCATATGGGGGTCCTCCAACTTCGTAAGGCCATAACTCCCAAACTGTGAGGAATTATGTGACATTCCACATACCACCAGAAATGGCATGAAAAGCACTATCCATCTAGGATATTTAAACCAACAACTTCATTGATCTTCATCTCATTATTCCATATACAAGAATGGGTCCTCCAACCATTCTTCTAGGATAACTCAATTCGCAAAGCATCTTCCCATGAGGGATTTCACCATAAGGGGACCACTTTGGAATGCATACATTTTTGCACCTTATCAATCATGATAAGACAATAATGAGTCATCAAACTATGCATAATATATCAAATAATCCATCTTCATCATGTATCAATGACAACTCATTGTTCCATCTTCATCTATGTATCTTGATCCATCTTCATCGATTGGTTTCCACTTGAAATCTATCATTCTCATCAGGGATAATACATTCATTCTCATCAAGGACAATACATCTACATTGTACATCAATCATCAATCAATCAAGCAATCAATCCATTGATATCAATCAATCACTTAACATCAATTAATCACTCAATCACTTGACATCAATCCTTTGACATCAAAATAATCAAACCATTGGCATCAATGACAACATGATCCAACAATATTCCCCTTTGGCATTGATGGAAATACCAACATTGATGTCAACACTAATTACCAATTATTGATGTCAACACTTATTACCAATTATTGATGTCAACATGTAGATAAGACATGCTCTACATCAATAGTCAATGCGACTATCTCTCCCAAATGTGACTATCTCTCCCAATCAATGATTGTCAATCACATCAATGTGACTATCTCTCCCCCTTTGACTTCAATGGAAAAGGGATATTTTCCTCTTGGGGTTGCTCCCCTTGCTTGAAATTTCCTTGGGGATCCTCCTCCTATCTTGTTGCCATTGAATAATCTTTCCCCTTTTGAACAAGGGATATCAATATGATGTAATGCTTAAAATACATGTATCATGCTCCCTCTATGACCATCACTCCCCCTGGAATTATGACTCTGTGCTCTTTCTTCAAATATAGGGCTCTTTTCTAGGTATGCATCTGATAAGTATTTCCTCCTAGAATCATAATAAGAATGAGTCCCCCTATCTTCTCTGCAAGATGAACAATATGCTACCATATGACGATCCTTGGACCTATTTATGCATCAAACTCATGCCATACCAAACATCATGAATCAAAAGATATGTCAATAATGAAATAGAGAATCATGAGCAAAATATCAACCAAGTACATCCTATACCAAAATGTGTGCTCATCATGCACAACATCCATGTACATCAACATCATTCAATGTGCCAAAATATATCATCCATGGAATGTATCAATCATATGCCTCTATCAACATGCCAACATGTGCATCTACCAATATGCCAACCATGTGCATCTACCAATATGTCAACCATGTGCATTATGCCAATCATGCGCATCTATCAATATGCCAAACAAATACCATATATGAGTGTACAATCATGCATCATCACTTGCACCAAGCAAGTGTATCAACCATGCAACAACAAGCTATGACTTCCCAATGATGTACAACATGACTATCAACTCAATTCACAAACTACATGTCTCAATATGTATTCCAACCACATGCAAAATGCATGCACCATGATATCCAACATATGCTTCTAATAATACATCATAAGATATATCAATGAAACTTGAATATGTACCAGCCATGTACCTCAACAGATCAACATCAATCCATACTCATGGGTTAGTGCCATGCACCCAAGATTTATTTTACATCGTCACCTTAACAGAGTTATATCATCACATCAAGTTGAAACCCATGTGCATATCCTTTTTCCGAAGGCTTTACCACATATATGTGGTCTACTGCACAACAGATCGTGTATGTACGTGACTTATACAAGGTCAGCTTGCGTATGTACATGACTGATACCACTATCACCCACGTATGCTTCAGTAGATGACTTACTTGAGCTTCCTTTCAGTCTTTCATTCTGATTTGCTTGCTCTATCTTCTTTACCCACTTTTGTGGATGTCCCTGCTCCTCAGAACTTGAGCTCTAAGCATCCATATTTTAAAAAATGTATCCCTTTCTTACTTCATTCCTTCTTCTATCCATGCTATGTGAAGTCCTCATCATGGAATTTCTTCTTGTGTTCTAGCAATCCTGAGATTTGTGGCCAAATCCACTACAGTTGTAACATCTCATGGTGTTATAGTGAACAACAATGTGTCCTACTTGATCACATCTTCAACACCTTATGGTGATATCAAATCTTCCATTATATCTCCTTTCATAAGATCTACATTCAAAAGTTTTGTGACCATATTCATTACGTAAATAACAATGCCCATGAAAAATACTTTCATACCTTTGCTTTGGTGTCCCAAAGATAGCTTCTTGGTGTCTTCCTTGGTTTGTTCTTTTGAAATTTTCTTTGCCTTATGTAGATGGTTGTTTTGCAACCTTGTCTTCCTTCTTTGATGAACTTACCTCATGTTTCTTTGAGGTGATTGCTTCAGCATGTGTAGCTCCTTCTTTGTATCCAAGACTTGATTTATCAAGTGGCGATCTTTGATTTTCCAAGATCTCATCCAAGATTCGTGAGCCATTCAAGAATTTGTTTGACTTTTCTACCTTCTTTATAAGGTCAACAATTCCAGCTTCTAACTTACAACATGACTCTTCCTTTTCATTTATTTGATTCTTCAATATTTCCTCTATTCTTTTGGCTTCTTCAATTTGGGTCTTGAGATGGACAATGGTTTCAAAACTTTGGCAAATCTCATCATCTACATTTATATCTTCTTTTCCATTCTTTAGTCTTGTGATCTCTTCTTCTTTTTCTTCTAATTGAATCTTATTGCTCTCTTCTTGTTCCTTGAGCATTTCTTTTAATTTCAATATGTGCCTTAGACACCTCCTAAGAAACTTCTTAGTGTTATCCGAAAGATAGTTATAGTCTATATAATAATGACCACTTCTATATCTATATAAACCCTCTTCAACTTCCTTTTGAAGTTTTAATAGATTGTATTCTATTCTTTTCATGGGACAGTTACCATCAAACTTTACACAACCTGTTTCTATATCTTCTTCTTCACTTGTAGAGAAAAATTCATCATCATCATTGCAATCAAGGTTTTTTTAGGGTTCTTTACCTTCATTTGAAATATCTTCACGATCTTCCTTTTTGCCAACATCAACACATAATTCTTTGCCTTTATTTGAAATGTCTTCAAGATATTCCTTTGTGCTATCATCACTTGATTATTTATCTTCACTTGAAATGTTTTCAAGATCACATTTAGAAATAATACAATCAAGGGTTTTTGGAGATTTTTTACCTTTAATGATCTTGATGGAGTGATCTTCAATATCTTCCTTCTCCTTCTTGCTTTGATATGTCTCCTCTAGCTTTAGCCATAGATCCTTGGTGGAAGTGCATTGTCGCATGCTCTATTTCATAGGGCTTGAGAGTCCACTAAGAATGGTCTTGAGAGCCAATTCATCATTCTTATTTCCTTCCCTTTGAGCTACACACTTTGACTTGTTCTTCAATGAAACTGATCCACCAATGGCTGTCTTCCAAATAGTTTCTCCCATTTCCTTCAAATGTATTCTCATCTCTATTATCCAAGTGGAATAGTTTTCCTCATCAAGGATTGGAACTTCATCATTCATTTGTGTGTCTATGGATATCCTTCAAGTTTGTTAAGGCTTGTAGTGAAGGCCCGCTCTGATACCAATTATTGGACACATCTACCACACTTAGAGGGGGGGTGAATGAGTGTGGGGCTCTTTTTACCAAAACTTCCTTCTTACACAAAAATCCTTAGTTAACATTCAACATTTACTCATTACCCATTGATGTCATTTATAACCATTTAGATGTGAACATATATTAGCAACATATATCAACAATATATAATCAACAAGTCATCACCAGAAGGAACACAAAGAACACAAGATGTATGTGTTGGATCATGTTGTCATTGATGCCAATGGTTTGATTGATTGATGTCAAGTGATTGATTGATGTCAAAATATTGATTGCTTGATTATTGATGTAATGTAATATGTATTGTCCTTGATGAGAATGCATAGATGAAGATGGATCAATGAGTTGTCATTGATATGATGAAGATCAATGAGTTGTCATTGATACATGATGAAGATGGATTGATGCAGTTTCAATGGTATATGATGCATTGTTGGAAAAATGTATATTGTCTTATCATGATTGATAAGGCACACAAATGCATGAACTCCAAAGTGGTCCCCTTATGGTGAAATCCATCACGAGAAGACACTTTGTGGATTGAGTTATCCTATAAGAATGGTTGGAGGAACCATGCTTGTATATGGAATAATGAGACGAAGATCAATGAAGTTGTTGGTGAAACTATCATAGATGGATAGTTCTTTCCATTCTGATGGTATGTGGAATGCAACATAACTCCTCACGGTTTGAGAGTTATGGCCCTACAAAGTTGAAGGACCCCCATGTGTTGGCTTGAAGCCCCAAAATGGTCAAAGAAGTCAAAGTGACCTAAAAGAAGAAATCATTATTTAAATGATAAAGTAAAGTGACAAAGACAAGGTGGATTATTTAAATAATAAAGAGAAGTGACAAAATCAAGAAATGATAAAGTAAGGTGAAAAAATCAAGAAGGAATATTTTCATGATAAAATATTGGAGAACTTTCTATTTATGGAAAGTGGTTAACAATAAAAATAAGGAAAATAGGTTAAGTGACCTAGAAATGGGTTAAGTGACCCAAAAATGGGTTAAGTGACCTAGAGGATGAAAGTATAAATAAGATAGCAATGGTCTCTTGTAGATCATCGTTTTTGTGGATCAATGGAGAGCTTCTTGTGAGAATATCTTTTGGAGTATTGGTCGAGAGCTTCTTGTGAGAGATTATTGAGCATTTTTGGTGTGGAAAACTTGAGCATATTGAATATATATAGGTGAATGAGGTAACCAAATGATATCTAATCCAAATTTCAGAGGGAAGGTGAAGAAAAGAGGGCCGAAATTCAAGGGAGAATAAATTATTTTCATGATGCTTTCTAGGGTATGTTATTTACAGGTCATCTCACCATTTTCGTAATAAATTTTTTTATATAATGATTCAGAATGTGCGATTGATATTCCATTAAGGAAACATATCCAAGTATCTGTGGTAAGAAATTCAGCTTGTGGATCATTGTATTTTTGGAGATACACTCCATGGAAAATAGGGTTTGTGGCTAGTCCTGAAACTAGTCTAAAACAAGTGTTTCAGGTAAAAATGTCATAACTTCTTCATAACAGTTCCCAATTCAGTGAGACCAATTGTGTTGGTTAAATTACAATCTGTATTATGCTTTGTAATAGTTTCATATCGATTCAACAAATATTCTGTGTAGGGCATGCTCTACAATGCCGCTCTCTAGAATAAGCCATAATTCAGCAAGGTATGCCATTTTTACTATAACTCATTTTGTGAGAGGTTGCAAGTAGTGAAACCTGGAGGAATTGCATAAAAAAAATTGAAGAACATTGTATATCAGTTTCATATATTTATTCATTACAGGTACAAAGGTATGATTATTTCAAGTTAGGGTTGTTGACTAATCCAAAACTAGTCATGGTTGAGACAAGTAGTTAATGAGTTGGCACATACATGAGGTGTATAATTGATGATGTTGGTACATATTGATGAGTCATTGTTGATGAGTAGTTGACACATGATTGATATATACTTGGTACATGGTTGGATGCACTTGTTATGGTATAGGTTGATTACATGTTGTTTGGCACAGGTTGGTGCATGGCTAATGCACTTGTTTATGGTACAGATTGATATTTGTTGAGGATTGTTTCCTCATCTCAGTTGTTGTTGAGAATGGAAGATGAGTCTTTCATATAGATCTGGTGCTCTTGTAGAGTTGTACTTTATTCATTTGTTTCTGAAAAAACATCAAATTGAAGTCCATAATAAAAAGAAAAATTGTGCATACATCTTGTGTTCCCTGTGGAGATGATTTGTTGATGATATATTGTTGATATATGTTGTTGATATGTGTTCACATCTAACTGGTTATAAATGACAACAATGATTAATGAGTAAAATGTTGAATGCTAACTAATGAGTTTTGTGTAAGAGGGTAATTTTGGGGAAAAAAGCCCCACACTCATTCACCCCCCCCCCACCCTCTAAGTGTGGTAGGTGCGCCCAACAGTATGTACAATTTTTCTTTTTATTATGGACAACAATCTAGGGGGTTTTCAGCAACAACTGAATAGAGTACAACACTGCAAGAGCACCAGCTCTATATGCAAGACTCAACTTACATTATCAACATCAACCGAGATGAGGCAACAATCCTCAAGAGATATCAATCTGTCAACAGGTACGTGACCTGTCAGTAGTGCAGACCGCGTGTGTATGTGCCCTGGCTCACTACAACTTGCATGTGTACGTGGCCAGTATATACAACAACCTGTGTATACCTTCTAAACTATTAGGGTTTATCATTCAATATCAAATCATATCCTCTGCAACCAATATATCATTCTCTTATGTCTCTGACTGTCTAATTTGACCACCAGCCAGTCTCAATACATCAAGATTTCCAATAGTCTACTCATGCTCCACAATCAATCAATATGAATGCTATCTCAATCATGTATACACAACTACTATCCCATAGCAATCATGTCATCACTGAATCACAAGAGTACTACTTACTCCATCAACCAAATCAATCAAACTGAACCACATCATAGAATCCATACCAAGAATGTCCTAAGCATTCACAACACATCAAACAATAGTATCCATCAAGACAATACTGTAGCCATACCAGTGTCTTAGTGGAAGATCTGAGCCCATAAAATGCAGATCTGGAACCTGCCTCATCATCCAAGAGCTTGGCACCAACTCAAACACGATTCTTCATCATTCCATCCACTGTACGTGCCCTATCCTCATACAGTCTGCGTATGTACGTGCCCTGGCCCATTACAACCCGCGTACACCTTAGAAACTAGGGTTTCTAAGGCTCCAAGATTTTTTTCGTCAAGATCTCCGACATTGCTGAAACTTTGATGCATCCATGAGATCCTCCTCATGATCTCTTTCTCAGAATAGATCTTTAATCATGCTCAAGAGATTCACACCAAATATGCTCTCACAAGAATCTCTCCACCAATACTCCAAAATATATTCTCACAAGAAGCTCTCCATTGATCCACAAAAAAGGATATATGCAAGAGTCCATACCTATATTATTTATACTTTCATCCTCTAGGTCACTTAACTCATTTCTATGTTACTTAACCCATTCCTAGGTCACTTAACCTATTTTCCTTATTTTAGGGTTAACCACTTTCCATAAATAGACAGTTCTCCAATTTAAATATTCCTTCTTGATTTTGTCACTTCTCTTTATTATTTAAATAATCCATCTTGACTTTGTCACTTTACTTTATCATTTAAATAATGATATTTTCTTTTAGGTCACTTTGACTTCTTTGACCTTGGGGGCTTCAAGCCTTCATATGGGGGTCCTCCAACTTCGTAAGGCCATAACTCTCAAACCGTGAGGAGTTATGTGACATTCCACATACCATCGGAAATGGAATGACAAGAACTATCCATATAGGATAGTTTCACCAACAACTTCATTGATATTCATATCATTATTCCATATACAAGCATGGGTCCTCCAACCATTCTTTTAGGATAACTCAAACCGCAAAGCATCTTCCCGTGAGGGCTTTCACCATAAGGGGACCACTTTGGAGTTCATCCATTTTTGCACCTTATAAATCATGATAAGACAATAATGAGTCATCAAACTATGCATAATAAATCAAAGAATCCATCTTCATCATGTATAAATGACAACTCATTGATATATCTTCATCGATTGGTTTCCACTTGACAACTATCATTTGCATAAGGGATAATACATTCATTCTCATCAAGGACAATACATCTACATTGTACATCAATCATCAATCAATCAAGCAATCAATCCATGGAAATCAATCAATCACTTGACATCAATTAATCACTCAATCAATTGACATCAAAATAATCAAACCATTGTTATCAATGACAACATGATCCAACACTAATTACCATATGGATTCTTTGTTCACATTTATTATTTTAGCAAAACCATATTTTCTGCTCTGAATTGATCATAGCCCTAAAATCGTCATTCATGAAACTCGAGGTTTCACATGAATTCCTTTAAGCATTCCTTTGACATCCATATAATGTACGTAAAATTTTCGGAAGGTCCTCCTTCCTCAATGGAAGGTTCATTGTCTTCCTTTCATGCAAACATGCACTTCCTCGAAGAAATTCCATGCAATGTGCTAGCTATGATCACCTTTATTCCCATAGAACCAGTCCTCATGACCATAGTCTAATGCAAACTATTAAACTCTATATTCTTTGACTAGCCTAGAGGGACTCCGTTTTCAGTCCATGCGATCGAGAGTTGTGACCTCAACTCTATTATTTTTAGGCGCTATCCTTTCGGCTCCCATGTCTAGGCACTATGATCCTAGCTAAACCCCTTTTCCACAAATTGAGGGTGTAGATCCATTTTCCCCCAGATCCAACGACTGCAAGGGATTGCGGAACCTCAACTATCTCGCAGTTTAATTCTCCTTCCAATCTCCGCAATGGATACGGGCCACCCGATCTATGATCGGATCCCAAACTCAAAACAATGTTATATTGAATTTAAATTATGCGTACAGGTCTCGATGTTAACCCATGTGCATATGAAATCTTTGCAATGATCGCGGGTCGTCGATATTATCCCTCGATCGATTTTAACGACATGATTTCCAGATAATAATAATGCTGACAAAGAAGTGTTTGACCGACTATTGAGGTTGATACAGAGCTTCGATGTGCTAAATTCAGCCACAAAAACCAATCACAACACGAGTTTTACGCGACATTAACGCATAGGTTCCTTACAGGTTCGTCAATCAATCGTTCACAGACTGATGGTTCATAGCGATTGCGGAATCCCAATATGCTCGCTCTTTATCAGTGAGTTCAATCTTCGCAATATGAAAAGTGCTTGCTCGGCACTTTTAATTTTGGTCATTGATCTTCTAGCCTGGCGATATCAACGACATTGGTTGATTGCAGGCCATGCACTAGCACGTCCATTAATTTCACCTTCAGGCTCCACAATGATTCCCAACTATCGATCTCTGTTCATAGATCGATGCTTCACAATGATTTTGGGGCCCAATCTGGAAAGTGTTCATCCAACTCTATCTAATCATGGTCGTTGATCTTCCACCTTGAAAATATCAATGATGTTGGTTGATTGTAGTCTGTGAACTAGCACGTCCGTAAATTTCGCCTTCGCACTCCACAATGATTCCCAACCATCGATCTTTATTCACAGATCGATGTTCTGAGTGATTGCGAGGCCCAATCTGGAAAGTGTTCTCATGACTCTATCTAATCGTGGTCGTTGATCCTCCACCCCAACGATATCAATGACATTGGTTGATTGCGGGTCGTGCACTAGCATGTCCGTTAATTTCACCTTCGCGCTCTGCAATGATACCCGACCATCGATCTAATTGAATGATGGGTGTTTGATCTGTTAACTCTAGTCGATATTGAAGTGCAGGATCTAACGACACCTGTCCCTTTGTCTTGGATGACTCAGATCTACTTCGACTCTTCGGCTCTTCGGGAGTTTTGCAATGCAAGCTCCTCTTTTCTCCTAGAGTCGGTCAGCATCGGGCTGACCATGGCCTCAATATGACGGTTGGAGGGTATCTACGTGACCCCATAGATATACGAATCGTAACTTCTATTTGAAGGTCCCTTGGGTCCCAGTGCATGCCACTCCGAGAGGGACACCTGGCAATCCCGTCACTTGACACATGGGCTCCCACATGATCTTGACGTTAATACTCGCATCCCCACGATCAAACGATCGTGAGGGATCCTGAAGGATCCTTAGATCCACTGTCCACATCAACTTCGAGACTACGAGACTTCGGGACTTCGGGGGTTTTAGTGTTACCAAACCTCTGTGCTCCCGAAGTGGTCAACACTGGGATGAATATATTGTAGATTCGACAGTCGGGATAGTTCCCGAGCATCTACTGATCTACGACATAGATTTACTTTGGGACTTCGGGGGATTCACCTCCTATGCAATGAATATGCTCAATTCGTCAGACCTGCAAAGTCCCAAGGGATCGAAGGGTTAATGCATGTGTTCCTTCTCCATATCTGACGATCGTGAAGAACTTCGGATCCTTTTGAACTAATCTCATCCATTCGTCTTTCAAATGAAAGAATATCTCCTTTAGGGGCTTGAAACTCACTAGTCTACCTGAGTTATGTCAGCTCCTTAAATACTTAAGTATTTTGCGCTAATTATCCTGAACTTAACTCTTAGATAAATCCTTCATGCGCCTCTTGCGCTCATCTATCAACTCTAGAACTTAAGGGGGGGGGTTCTCGATCTCTGGCCACCTCGCAGAGGCTTTGTTCACACATGCACTACCCCTTCTGAGCTTGATCGGTCCCTTCCTTTACAACGACTGGGAGTGTCGGCATGCACATGTGAGGCTATGCCCAAAGTCAACAATTCACAGTTCATTTATTTTAACTTGAGCCACCAAAGGGCTCAGGCATTTACATGTACAGGCCAGAGAATTTCTTATTTTCTTAAATACAAAATTAGGCAGAATTGAAGGGATACAGTATAACCATTAAGAAAACATGTCCATCCCTTCAACATTCATAGGATATCTAACTTTAATTCATAGTTACCACTTAAATACATAGGATATGAGATTATTTATCTATTACAGCTGGTAGCCAACTAATTGACTATGGGTTTTCGTCCTTCCACCCAACCATAGGCTCAGAGGCATTCATTCTTAGTGCTCTGGCCACCCCAGTGCCAAGCCATGATATCACTGGAGAATTTATGCCAATTCTCATCAATCCTTTCTCTTTCGCATCTTCTGCAAGGTTTATTAGATGCTTCCTCAGCATCAAGTTCGTGGCCTTCTACTCAAGTCCCGTTCTCTGCATACTCTCAGATATCTCCCTCTCTGTCACGGCCTCGACAAGGTTTATCAGATTCTTTCTCTGCATCAAGTTCATGGCCTTCGACTCATTCTCTACTGCTCTCCTCTTCCTCACATTCTCCACTATATGGATATTCTCGATGAGGAAGTAAATCTTTTCAAGGATGAGTGATATCTTCGAATTAAAGAAGAGATATGGAGAATAATAAATCTTGTTGTAGATAGTTTAGTGATAGAATTATCACTAAAGGGAGAATCAAATGGAAAATATTTATAAGAAAACCAAAAGAATTGGTAGAAGAAATGTTGAAACCAGAGATTCCTTTTGGAAACTATGATATACGTTATATTTTATTTGTTCTTTTTTCAAGTTTAAATGAAAGCAATGGATAAATTACCCAGCTAAAAGTTAGAGAATTTTTTGTGATATAGAACTAGAGTATGGCAGTGAAAGACTCAAAATCTTATACCAAGTGAATGTTTCATAATATAAACTTGAAGGTTTTGAGAAGAATATTGACAAAAAATAACACGTTGTCCAAGAATTTCCCAAAGTTTTTATTGATCATGAAGTTGATGAAGAAATTGATGAAACAATAGAAGAAGAACATATGTAGTAAGAGAGTAATGTAATTGTGAGAAGTATGAATGTCATGCATAGCATTGAGATTGTTGAAAGAAGTTTGAAATGTAGACCAAGTGAAATGGAATGTATAACTAGTGCAAATAATGTTGTTGAATTGTTTGTTAAGGTAGGATAAGAGAATTGTAATTGTATTTTCATGTGGCTAATAGTCAAGATCATATAGACTTAAGGAAATAAATGAGAATGAAGACTATGTGAATAAGGTCCAAGATCTAGAGCAACACTAGTAACAAGGCATAAAATAATATGAATATTTGTTGCATTTAGAAAGCAAAAAGGTTAATGAAAGGTGGATGCATGATGTAGATAATTATGAAATTGTAATTTCTATCAATGATAATATAAATTTGAGAATGATTTATGGAGAAGGTGCGGTCCAATTTTTCTAATCAAATCTGATGTTAATGAAAAAGGAATTGATGAAGGAAAACTTGAATGTGATTTGTACGAGAAAGATGATGGATCAATGTGAGATAGGGACATCAATTAAAGATTTGATTGTTGTTACAACATTGCATGGTTGTTTGAGTATGAGGGTTGAATGAAAAATGAGAGAATGCATTACAAGAAATAGAGTACAAAAGGAATGGGATAGAAAGAGAAACAACTTTGAAATTGTTGTAATAGTGGAGACTATGCAAATGATGCATGGATCCAAGGGAATATACAATAATTAAGGAAGGATAATTGTTAGGATCTGATCCTAACCCCTCTCCATGGGTCATTAGTTAGTAGGATATGTTTTCGATTTAATAAAGGATGACATTATATATTAAGTCCTAATAAATAAAGAAGAATAAGTCAATGCAAGAAGACCTAATAGAAGCTTATGCTTCTAGAAAGATATTCCTCTACAAGTTTCCTTAGAAGGTAGAATTAATATAAATAAGAGTAGGAGGCATTTGATATTTTGTCTTGGAGATTATTGTAATAGAGCTCTTCTTTGCTGGAGGATGCCCACTCAAAGAGGAAAGTGAACATTGCTATCATAATAAAGTTGCTCTTCCGGGTGATTATTATGGTGTTATTCAGGTGTTATTTTGATATTTTTCTTGATATATCATTATTATTCCGCCATTGCTTGCCAGATATTTTTTGTTTTGCATAATATATTGTATCATGAATATTGCAAGTGGTATCATAGCTCTTTCCGGGGAAAGTCTTGTAGGATAAAATTTTTTTCCAGGGTAGAGACATATTCCGACATCTTTAAGATACAAAGATTTTTTGTTACGCGCATAAACCCGCGGTCAGGGAGTCATACATGAAGGAAATACAAGTGGTTCTTAAGTGAACATTTGTTGTCCACCCTTGTAACTCATGTTGGTACCCCTTCGAGTGGTAGCACATCAAACAACACCTATATACAAATCGACCTAGGCATCCTGAAGCCCTTTGTAGATAAAATGATCGGGCGCCTGACTGCTATAGTATCACCAAAAGAAACCCTCGGGAAGTGACTCTCTAGTACCTGGGTAGTCAGGTAGTATGACTAAGGGTACAGTATAGCCTCCTTAGATGGTGCTTTGAGATATTGAGGTGAGTACTACTATTGGACCCTACACATATATAAGAGAGCTATATCACAGGGAAAAACCTTGACTGTAGATTCCTTACAAACCCTAACCTTTGGGAATAGAACAAAAAAAGAAAAGACAAGATCTATTGCAGTTAAACCTTTTCATCTTCCTGTCAACACCCTTATTTGTCACCTATCCCATTGCACTCCTCTCTTCATTTTGATCGCAATGGTACCATTGAATTTTAAGCCTTTTTTTTTCGGCGGACTCAACCCCCTATGGGACACCTTTATTGAGACCTATCTCATTGGATTCCTCTCTTTTTCCTAATCACCCAGATACCTATCATATTTAAGCCCATTTTTCGATCCCGACACCTTTTCTGCTACCTAAGCTTTTACCATGCCTACCACTCGCTCTCAGTCCCAAGAAACCTTGGAGGATAGAGTGTCCCACCTGGAATAAAACATTGACGAAAACATAGCTTCCCTCTGTAATGAATTCACCACAACCCTTGACCAACAATACAAAAAATTGGTGCAACTTTTTAGGGGTAAGAATGTTGAACCAAACCTATAAAAACTTCAGTCTTCTCATTATGAACATAATCAGTCCTCCTGCTCCCCTTTGGGTTCTCCACCTTCTTTGAATAAGGTGCCCAAAGTTGTCATGCATAAATTTGATGGTTCCAACCTAGCCGAGTGGGCTTCTCAAATGGAACAATACTTCTCCCTTCATGATATTCGAGATGATGAGACCAAAATCCATGTAGGGGCTTTGTACTTGGATCAAGAACGTTGGAAGTGGTGGCAGTGGCATAAGAAATGTTATCCAAGACCTCCTAATTGGAACATGTTCTCCAATTCCATTTGTACCCATTTTGATAGGGAATCACAAGTTTTGGGTCGACTCACTAAGTTGCACCAAACTGGATTTGCTTGAGGAATCCCTCGCGTGACAAAGGAACGAAACGATGGAAAAATTTGTGCAAATCCTTCGACGACTTCCCACAGGAGAAGCATCTTCATCAAGCGGCCATGAAACCCCCTTCAAGGTATAGGTAAATTTTGATATTCCATTATTTGAAGGACTAATATATGTGGATCCTGTAGATAAATGGTTGAGTCTACTTGAAGGGTATTTTTGGGTCCACAATTTTTTCGATAGGGAAAATATTACTTTTGAGCTCCTCAAGGTCGTCCCCCATGTTAAGGATTGGTGGGATACTTACTCTCAGGAAAGGGCCATAGACGAATCTGCAATATTTTTGGTGGCCCCTACATGGGATTCCTTATGGGGCACCATTAAAGAACAATACTACCCTGTTGGAAGTTACGAGGACCAGTACACTAGATGGACCACCCTGCGTCAAGAAAGGGACTAGACAGTACCATATTTAACCAATATTTTCCATACACTGTGCACCAAATTGGGTATCAAATACTCTGAGCATCATATGGTGCTCAAATACCGCAACTTTTTGCATAGATACACTCAAACAAAAATGGATTTTCTGGACATCTCCTCATTGGGCACGACTTATAAATACACTGTCAAGATCGAGCAAAAATTTAAGCAGAAGAGGTGAGAGTTTGGATCTGCAAAATCCTCATAGCCGAAGCAGGGAAAAGATGGCCCCAATCCACACAACAAGGGACCGATCCGAGATGGTCGCTCTTAGGATAGCCAATCCAAGTCGCAACACATGAAGGGAAATGAGAAGATAAAGAAGGACACAAGAAAATGGTGAGTACCATAAAATCCCTTGGCACAACATTGAACTCCAAGTAGTCACTCATGGCCAAGCTAAAGGCTTCTGGGTCAGAGGCCAATTCTGATTCCAAATCAAATCCTGAAGGAGGGCAGTGGATTATCAATGTTGAACGTAGTGCCACTGTCGCTACCACCAAAGTTTGACCAAGCGAACAAGAAGAACCAGAGGAAGGGGAACGCCTCTTTCACTCATAGATGTCGACAGCGGCAATCAGAAGAACCTGATTTCAATAGAGGTCATCAAGAGGTTGGACCTGCCAACAACACCGCATCCGCAACCCTATACCATCGGTTGGCTTCACCAAGGAAGAGATCTTTGTGTCAGCCAACAGTGTCATCTTCCCTACGACATCAATCCTTTCAAAGATGATGTATTGTGTGATATTTCTCCCCTTGAAGTTTGTGATGTTCTTTTAGGAAAACCATATTTGTGGAAGTTCCATGTTGTGTATGAGTCTAGACCTCGTAGTGATATTATTACTTTGGGTAGACAATTGTAAAGGATACCAGAGGTAGCGTCGCCTACCGCTATTTCTTTAATCTCTGCTAAGAAATGTAGTAAGGTCATTTCACAGACTGAGAAGTTCATCTTCTCTGTGATCCATGCTCACAGTAAGGAGAATGTCTCCACCACATCTATGGCCTCTACACAGAGCCGCTTTTTCCAGCAAAATAAAGTGGACTTGATCGTGGAAGAATAAAGAGACATATTCTCCTCACCCACCAGGGTATTGATGCACTGCCAAGTCAAGCATCCAATTGCTCTGACCCCCGGTGCACCTCTACCTAATGGACTGGTCTATCGTCACTCGTTGATATAAAATGATGAAATCAAGCGTCATCTCCAAGAGCTTATTAAAATAGAGCACATCAGACGTAGCTCCTCCCCTTGCGGAAGCTCGATTGTACTAGTTTAGAAGAAGGATGAGACTTGGGGACTCTTCATTGATTACAACCTTAAACAAAATCACAGTCAGGAACCGGTACCCAATTCCCAAGATTGATGAACTTCTTGACCAAATCAAGGAGGAAAATTTCTTCAGCAAGATTGACCTAAAGGTTGTCCACCACCAGGTTCCCATTGAACCAATTGATGTATGGAAGATTGCCTTCAATTCTAAAGAAGGTCTCTTTGAATGATTGGTCATACCCTTTGTCTTAACAAATGCACCAACCAATTTCATGAGGTTGATGGATGATGTATTGAGACCCTTCACCAACTCTTTTTTGGTGGTATATTTGGATGACATCCTCATCTTTAGCAGAACTTGGGAGGAGCACATGTGACATATTCAACAGGTTTTGAACACTCTGTGGCAGCACAAGCTATATTCCAACTTGGAAAAATTCTCTTTTGGCATGAACATGGTCCCATACTTGGGATACATTGTTGATGAGCATGGGGTACATGCCGATCTAGTTAAGATCCAAGTCATCTGTGAATGGGTAGCCCCAACCACACTAACCGAGTGTCGAAGCTTCTTGGGACTGCCCAACTTCTACCGACGATTCATGTTGGGATTCTCCCATATTTAATGGGCCCTCATCCAGGTGACCAAGGGAGGTGGAAGGGAAAATTTAGTGTGGGGGAAGGAACAACAATGAGCATTCAATGATATGAAGCATATCTTGTGCTCATCTCCACTACTCTCCTTGCCTGATATGCAACAACCATTTGAGATTAATATTGATGCATATGACTATGTTGTAGGCACATTTCTCACTCAACATGGCCATATAGTGGCATACCATAGTGAGACACTCTCAGACACTTTCCGAAAATACCCCACCTATGACAAGGAAATGTATTCCATTGTACAATCCTGTCGTCAATGGACACATTACATTCTGGGAAAGGAGATGATCATCCACACTAATCACAAGCCTCTGGAGTTCATACAGAAACAGGGGAAGTTGCAGAACGACCACCATCAGAAGTGGTCCACCAACCTGCAATAGTTCCATCTCAACATAAAGTATAAGACAGGGATCTCCAATCATGTCACTGACTGCCTCGGTTAAACTCCTATGGCTTCACTCACCACTGTGCTCCATTCCTATGGACATGAGTCATATGAGTGGCCCCAACTTTATCAATAAGATCTGGACTTTGCCACCACCTATCATCTCTTGGGTGCAGGTGTGACTGTCACCGATTTTCACATTCAATACAAATTATTATGCCATCTGGGCCATCTCTGTGTTCCTACAAGTGAGCGTGCAAAGAGGATTTGGGAAGACCACTACATTCAGATGTTAGGACATTTTGGTGTGGATAAAATTGTGGTTGTTCTTCAAAAAAAATTTTATTGGCCAAAACATCGACAGGACATTAGCAAGTATATCAGATCTTGCATTGCCTGTTCCATTTCCAAGCTAGCCATCAAGAAGCAAGGATTATACACCCCTCTTCCTACTCCCGAGAAGCCTTGGGAATCCATGTCCATGGATTACATGTTTGGCCTTCCATCCACCAAGTAAGGAAATGACTGTGTATTTGTGGTTGTTGACCGGTTTTCGAAGATGGCCATCCTCATATCCTGCAAGAATAATATCATAGCAGTAGATACTTCCAAGATCTTCTTTGAATGAGTGTGGGTCCATTTTGGGATACCACAGAACATCATCTCCGACCGGGACAATGGGTTCCTCAGGACATTTTGGTCGACTCTCTAGTCACTGTTGGACACCAAGCTCACTAAATCCACTGCTTTCCACCCCCAAACAAAGGTCGTCAATCAGATGATTGTGCACATCCTATGCATGTACAACTCTAAGCATCCACATACATGGGATGAGAGTCTCCCCCATGTTCAACACAGTTACAACATGGCTCTTCATAGCTCCACCGACCATAGCCCATTTCAGGTGGGACTCAGATTCCAACCCTTGGGTCTCATTGATGTTGTAGTACCTCTTGCCACCACATAGATAGACTCTTTCCATGTTTAATCCGAGACCAACAAAGCCACCAGATTCATTAAGCAGATTCAACACATCTGCAAATAGGTCTAGGAGATTTTGTATAAATCCAATGCTAATTACAAGAAATGCCTTGATCAACACAGGGTACCACATGAGTTTCAGGTTGGTGAAAAATTATGGTTACATTTGTAGAAGGTAAGTCTCTCACAAACCCATCGGAAGATCCGCCCACTTCACTACGGGCCTTACAATATCACCAAGGTTGTGGGTACTAATGATTTTGAGCTCAACACTCCACCCTTCCTTGGCCTGCACCCAATGTTCAATGTGGACCTCCTTCGACCATATTTTCCACCATTATTGGACACCTCAGAGATTGTAGAACAAATGACACCAACAGCTCTCAACCCTGACTGCATGGAACAAGCATCCAATGATCAGATAGTGGACACACATGTCAAGGGCACTCACCAACAGAGGATCCAACTTTATCGGGTTGTCAAGGCAGGTCAGCTCCTACACCAAGGAAAGTGGCCCACCCAGGGCCAAATCCAACAAAATTTTCCTCACCTGATAGGGGAACTGAATGCAATGAAGACCATTTCTTCCTAAGAGGGGAGGATTGATTCAGGTGGATATTGGTGGCCACCCACCTATTCCAACTAGCTCCTCTTATCCATTTTTAGTTCAACACGTTCTTCTATACTTCTTTGTAATTGTGGGTTCTACACTTCCGTGGATGTATGAATCCCTACACATCTTCCATCTAGATACTAGTGGCCTCTCACCTAATCCAATTGGCTTATTTTGTATGTTTTCATGTCAGCACATCTTGTTGTACTTCCAGGGTCGTTTTGGATGCCTAAACAATGTTTTTTTGGCTCACCATAGTCAAACTATAAATGAAGTCAAATTTTTATGGTGTAATGTTTAGTTTTCTGAAATACCTTTATAACGAGATATCACACACCTAAAACAAAGGTCGTATGAAGAAGTTACAACCCTGAGAAGTTGAGGTACCAACTTACCCATAGGGTCCCACATGACTTTTGGCGTTTCACCTCCTAGGGTTAGGTTTTTGGATATCTAGAGTTTTGAAATTCATGAGTAATATCAAAAAGGTGTATGGAGCCTCATTTTAATCATTATGTTCATACATATGCACATAGCAATGACATCTCTTCTCAAAGATAGCTACCACCATTCAAGCAAGTGTTTTAGTTCTGCAGTTTCAAAGTTTCAGCCGATTTCATTTATTCAATAGAAGACATTGTTCACTAGATATCTGTGTTATTCTTTAGATATTTGTGTTTATTGTATTCAGTCTATTAATCAGTTCGTTCCTCTCCTAAATATAGATCACTACCCCTGCTCCAGCCTAAACTTTGAAGTTCCAAAAGGTCTCTTCCACCGAAATGGCGGAACGTCGCAAGCAAGGCCTTTTCTACTATTGTGATGAAAAGTATGCACCAGGGCATAAACATAGAGAAAAAAAGTTCTTCCATATTGATTTCTTAGCTTCTTATTCCTATGATGGCATCCCATCAGACGAGGTTTCATACCAAGAGGCAGCTCAGCCAAGTGATCCTGTCGAAGATCTAGTTTTCACACCGATGGAATTTGTGGAACCGGTCATCTCTCTTGATGCACTCTAAGGTATTTCAGCCCCACATACATTGAATATCAAGGGCTACATTAAACATAGGTTGGTTTTGATTTTGATTTATAGTACCCATAATTTTATTCATTGCATGATCATTGGTGATATCCTTTGCTTTGTCTGCCCTGTTTCTAATTTTCAAATCCTCATCGCTAATGGTGGTACTATGAAGTGTGGGGGGCGTTGTGATAATTTCAAACTCCAAATGGGTGATTACCATATGAAAACCCACATGTTCTCTATTTCCATGGGTGGTTTCGATATTGTATTAGGCGTAGAATGGATTCATATTCTGGGGATGACCACAATGGATTATCAAGAATTATATATGATCTTCATGCAAGAATCTCACCCCTATACTCTCAGGAGTCTCCAAGAAGGCTCTCCTGAAATCATCAGCTCTCACAGATGGAAAAAATCTTGACGAAAGGCCACCATGGTGTGATTTCCCAATTTAATGCCATCTAGGTCACTGAACATGCCTCTCAGGTAGTTCCTCCTAGCCTGCAAATCATCTTGGACAAGTACCCCAAGATATTTGAGATTCCTACAACCTTACCTCCTTCCATGGGTGAGCATGATCATAGAATCCCTCTCCTTCCAGGAAGTCAACCCCCCAATGTACGTCCCTACAGATATCCCTTCTCTCATAAAAATTAAATAGAAAATATGGCACATGAATTATTGGAGGTGAGGGTAATTCTCCTTAGTACTAGCCCATATTCTTCCCCAATGATGATGGTTTTAAAGAAAGAAGGTACTTGGTGCATGTGCCCTAGTTTTCATGCCCTGAATAAATTAACCATCAAAGAAAAATTTCACATTCCTGTCATTGATGATTTGTTGGATGAACTACAAGGTGCCTGTGTGATCCAGGAGGCTCTTTGGGCTCAGAAAATGCTCAAAAATAAAATTTCTCAGAATTGGATGAAACCAATTCCATCGTGATCGGCTCATCATGTTGATTCTGACCATATATTCATTTCCTCAAAATAGACTCCGTATGTGAAAAATATCGCACGACAATCATATTCTTCTATGGCAAAAATCAATGGTCAACTGGCAAACGAATAAGTGCCACATGGCCCAGACATGGGCATCCACGTGGCACTTCACTACTGGTTGGCATGTAAAAAGTATTTGGGGGTCCATGGGATTCGAACCTCTGACCCATGGCTAGCTCCAAGTCTTTGGAAAAGTTCAATTACCAACCTGCCAAAAGTCAAATTTATGAAAAAAACCCACTTTCCTATAGTTTTGGGGTCAAATATCCAAAGGAGGGTGCAAGGGGGCTAGGGATAATCCCCAGCATGTGGTTTCTTTACAGAAGCGCGTCCAAGGGCTAATTCTGGGCGCACCCAAGGGTAGATTAGCCCAGATCCCATGGAAGGCGCCCCAAAACCAAGAGCTAACAGTTAAGGGGGCTGGCGCATAGCACTTGGAGCACTGGCACTTGCCCATGTGGCCCCATGTGACCTGGTAAAGGGGGCGGGCGCCCTGTCTTGGGGGATTACTGTGTATGTTTTTAGAAAAAATGGGTTTTTAACTATACAAAAGTTAATTTTGACTGATATTATGCCCAAAAAATGGATTTTTTGAGGATTTTAGGCCATTTGAAGGGGGATTTGATCCAAGAAAGAGGCCAGATATTGAGGGAAGTTGGGATTCCTCATATGAGCCTTGAAAACTATAAGAACTAGGATTTTTGAAGCTTGGAGGAGACTTTTTGATGTAGGGTTTTGAAGGAGAAGTTTGTAAATTTTGGCCTTTTCTCATGTTTTGAGAGGCGTTTTTCTCATGTTGTTTAGAGGATTTTGATGGTGCATGCATGAATCTGAGCAAGGAGGTCTTGCACAGAATACATAAATCATATTATGTAATAGAAAAGAGAATTGTAAGAGAACTTTGAGCATTTTAAAGAGCAATAAAGAGGTCCTCCACTTGGAAGCAGGTTTGGAGACGTAGGCAACGATTGGTGAACTCCATTATCAACCTCTTGTCTCTATTTCTCTTTCTGTTTTGTTGTTCTATTCTCTTCATTTGTAGCATGGATATTATTGGTTGATATCTTTATTCATTAATAAGCATCAAGTAAAAGTCACATTTGATATTCTGCAAACAAGATAACAAGTTTATGTATTTCGCATTCTTAACGATTTGATGCAAAAAGTACATTAAACTAACTTGTGATTTATCAGTAATACCTTCATTTTTGGATCACTGTGTATTCACCAAATTAGATATTTGCTCCTGCTATCACCAAATCCGGATGAAGGAGGTAGATATTCCGATGACTACTTTCATAACACATGAGGGACATTATGAATTCTTGGTCATTCCTTTTGGCCTTTGCAATGCTCCATCCACCTTCCAAAGTCTCATGAATAAATTGTTGAAACCTTACCTTCATAAATTTTTCTTGGTTTTCTTTGAAGACATCCTCAATTATAGCCACACATGGGATAGCCATCTTCTTCATGTGGACAAAGTCCTTCATTTGATGCAGGAAAACCAATTGTTTGTCAAAAATACCAAATGTTCATTTCACACCAACCAAGTGGAATACTTGGGGCACACTGTCAGCAGAGATGGGGTAAAAGTGGACCCCAAAAAGATAAAATCTATGCAAGAATGGTTGTGAACAATGATCTTAAAGGGCCTAAGGGGTTTTCTTGGTATCATAGGCTATTACAAAAAAAAATTCAACCATTATGGAAAAAATTATAATCCCTTGATTGACCTCCTTAAGAAGAATGAATTTCATTGGACACCTGATGCTGAGCAAGGCTTCACAGAGTTAAAGAGGGCCATGTGCACTACCCATGTCCTAGTAGCTACTGAATTCAACAAAATCTTTGTGGTCGAATCAAATGCTTCAATAATGGGTATAGGTGTTGTGCTCACCCAAGATGGTAGACCCTTATCATTTACTAGCCAAGAATTAAGTGGTCACAATCTGGGCCGATCTACATATGAAAAAGAAATGATGTCCATTCTCCATGTGGTGCACACCTAGTGACCATATCTCTTGGGACATCGTTTTCATATTAAAAAAGATCACCATAGCCTGGAATATATTTTGGAGCAACGACTATCATCCCCAAAACAAAATAAGTGGCTGACAAAAATGTTGGGTTATGATTATGAAATTATATGCAAAAGGGAAAACATAACATAGTAGCATATGCATTTTCAAGACAACATGAGGAGGATGGATCCCTCTTTTCTTAATCCTTACCAGTCCCTGATTGGATTGAAGAAGTGCACCAAGAGTCGATAACGCACCATACTACCTCCAAATTAATTCAACGTCTTCAGGAGGACCCTAATCCACCCATTGGCTACACTTGGCAGGATAATATTCTCTGATATAAGGATAGTCTAGTTCTCTCACCCTCCTCAACACTCAAGCATAGGCTCTTAAACAAGTTTCACTCCTAAGATATAGTGGGTCATTCGGGCTTCCAAAATACATATGATTGTGCTCGTCGTTATTTTTTTTGGGCATGCATGAAGAAGGATATAATACAATTTGTCACAGAATGTGAGGTGTGCCAACATAATACAGGTGAAACAATCAAGTCTCTAGGCATCCTACAACCCTTATCCATTCCATCTTATCTGTGGAAAAAAATCTCCATGGATTTTATAGTGGGCCTTCCTAAAGTCGGGAATAATTCTGTCATCATGGTGGTGGTTGATCGCCTCTCCAAGTATGCTCATTTTTGTCCCTTACCTCACCATTTCACACCGACACTCGTAGCACAAGTCTTCCTTGATCAAATTTACAAGCTACATCACATGCCAACCTCTATTGTCTCTGATTATGACCCAAATTTCACCAGCACATTTTTGCAAGAGTTGTTTAAATTGCAGGGCACCCAATTAAACATGAGCACAACTTATCACCCCCAGTATGACGACCAAATCGAAGTAGTCATCAAATGTTTGGAAACCTACTTGTGTTTTTTTTCTTCAGACAAACAACACCAGTGGGTGCACTGGCTTCCCTTGGAAGAATGGTGGTACAATACTTCCTATCATATGACCACTAAAATGACCCCATATGAAGTGGTGCATGGCCGAAGGTCACCGACAGTCACTACCTATCTTCCTGGCACATCCAAGGTCCAATCTAATGATACAATGTTGCAAGGTCGTACAAACTCTCTAGTGGCTCTAAAGGATAACCTCCACATGACCCAAAATGGCATGAATCAATAGGTAGACCAACATTGTTTAGAAAGAGTTTTTCAGGAAGGTGATCAGGTGTTTCTCAGGCTCCAACCTTACAAGCAAACATCTCTCAAAGCTCAGGGACATCAAAAATTGGAACCTAATTTTTATGGACCCTACCATATCCTCAAGTGTATTGGTTATGTGGCTTACAAATTGGCCCTTCCTGCTACTTCCAAAATCTATCTGGTGTTCCATTTTTCCTGTCTGAAGAAAGTAGTGGGAAAGAATTGCAAAGTCCAAACCATCCTGCCGGAATTAGATGAAGAAGGTTCCCTGTGGCTCCAACCAGAAGTAGTCCTCAATAATCGTGAACTTCAATTGTGTGGCTGCATTATCAAGGAAGTGTTGATCAAGTGGAAGGACACAACAACAGAGGAAGCGACTTGGGAACCCGTGACCATACTTCAGTAGTTTCCGCACTTGCAGCCTGGAGGAAAAGGCTGCTTGTGAATGGGGAGGGCATGTTAGGATCCGATCCTAACCCCTCTCCATGGGTCATTAGTTAGTAGGATATGTTTTCTATTTAATAAAGCCTGACATTAGTTATTAAGGCCTAATAAATAAATAAGAATAAGTCAATGTAAGAAGACCTAATAAAAGCTTTTGCTTCTAGAAATGTCTTCCTCTAGAAGTTTCCTTAGAAGGAATAATTAGTATAAATAAGGGTAGATATTTTGTCTTGGAGATTATTGTAATAAATATTTTCTCTGTTGGAGGCTTCCCCCTCGAAGAGGCAAGTGAACATTGCTATCATAATAAAGTTTCTCTTCTTAGTGATTATTCTCGTGTTATTATGGTGTTTTTCTGATATTTTTCTGGATATATCATTATTGTTCTATCATTGCTTGCTATATATTTCCTGTTCTTCATAATATATTGTATCATGAATATTGCAATAATAAAGGTATATATGTTTCTATTGAAGATGTGATCATTATTAAAGGGAATTCAATCAGAAAGGAATTTAATATTGAACAAACCACAATAGTTGATGCTAAAAGGTGGTGTGAAGGAAACTTGTGTCTCCCTTTATCTATTTTGTGTTATGCATGTAGCTCAAACATCATATATGTATAGTGATATACATGTAGATGAAGACCGAGTCAAATGATGATCATGGACCTAGTGAATATAAAGAGGAAAGGGTCATTCTTACAACCATGCCAAGAGATAGAAAGAAGAGAATATAACTTTTGAAGGACCCACATGAGTATAATAGAATATTTATTTGTGAAGTGTAGAAAACAAGGAGTGAATGCATTCATCAACATGAGGAATATCAACATTATGAAAAATCACAGATAGTGAATATGGCCTTTGAGAGAATGAAGGTTCCAAACCTGTTGAAGATTGTTGAGTTGTATATGGATGATGATATGCTGCAAGCATGGAATATTGATCATCACAATTGAAAGTGTGGTTAGTTTTTGTTGAAAGATGAAAATGATAATAAATATGAGTCATATATTCGAAATATAATAATGATAATGATACTCATATTCGAAATATTAGTATCGAATATGAGTCATGATAACTTGTTGTTAGTCAAGCATGTTAGATAACTTGATTGCAAGTTTCCTAGAAGAGATGGATTTCTAGAAACATTTGAGACTGAGAAGAAAAAACATAAGTTAATGATTTTATTAAGTCTATAAATAATCAATAAATGTTGTATAGGGATTGCGTGTGTATCAAGATAAGTACCATAGGTAAATTCACAAGTTGAGATGATGGCACTAATGAGAATAATACAAAAAATTATGTCTGAAGGAAGAATTGTTTATCGAATATAAATAGGGGATTGTGACTAGCATATCATAAGGTTAATAAATAATCATTTTCAAAGTCACCTGAGAAGGTTGAGGTGAGTGGATGTGAAGAGAAGGTTGTGAAAATTGCATTGGTAGAGGAAAAAATTGATTAGGATGGTTTCCAAGTTGAATTGGAATAGGAGGGAATTTGTATGATGCATATAAGAAGTCAAGAATTTGTAGATAGTAAGCATAGCAAGAATATACTTGAATTTATTTGGATAAAATAAGAGATTGAAGGTGAATGTCTTGGTGTATATGTGATGCAAAAAAAAAGATGCAAAAAATATGATATGATGAAAGGGTTACCCATACTCTATAATGTAACACCTTATTTCCCCCAGTTTGTAATTATAACTATATTAGCCAAGGACCTATGGAAAATTCAAAGGTGCGAATGTTTCATTTAACGGACCTTTGTATAAAAGGTTGATGAATGTAAATCCTGTTATTTTAATAGAAAATGGATACGTGTTGCGTGACTACTGGAAAGGGGATGTGCTAAGAAGAGACCACAAATTCTATGAAAAGGTGGTGGAGGGGACCAGGAATGGTTGGGTTAACCTCCACCGAGCCAGTAGTTGTTGGACTTAATTTCTCAAGATCAGAACAACCCTATGACCTAGGAATGAATTACAATCAGGTTGGTAGATGGGAAGACCTCCTCAAGAGTTAATGAGGGGATGGGGCAGACCACCCATCTGTAAGGCTTCTAGAACTGAACACGGGCTGATAATTCAAGCCACATGTAATCTTGTTGAGAAAGGAAAGAAAGGAAACATGGTGGGAGGAGGAAGACCTGCAAAGAGTGCATAGACGAGAGTTGAAGCTCCCGAGTCCAAGGAAGGACTGAGAAAAAAATTGGAGTGAGTTCAGATCCCAAAAAATAGAGGCTGATGCAGGAGAAGGAGAGTAACCTTCGTCCTTATCTATTTCTGTATTGGGAGGAGAGTAACCTTCGTCCCTAATTTTCGTTGAGATGGAAGAAAGAGATTGAATCTCAAAGCATCATGGTCTAAGCTCGGGGTTGGCCAGTGGTAAATCCATTAGGAGTGCCTGAGCCTATGGTTGGGTGGAGATGAGCACCCCTTTCAGCAGTCGCATCACACGTTATGGTTCTGATAAGTGTTTTCATGCCTTGCGCTTTGAATTGGAAATAATGGTTGTAAGCGTGTATTTATATGTCTATAAATAGTTTCTATATTGAATGATTAAGTTATGAGTATGCGTTCGTTCCCTTGAGAACTTATACTTCTACTTGATTTTTCGTATGCTCTAGTTTAATCCCTCGAAGTCGATTTCCCCAGGGAATTACATCACAGTTCTAGAGTTGGAGAAAGCCTCTTGGCATTGCTACCATTTCGGTAACCTCACGAGTTTAACTTGCCTTATTTTAGAGCTTACATTTATGTGAGTTATGGAGGCGTTCCCTTCAGACTAGTAGTCTAGGAGACTTTGAACTTGTGCCTAAGTCCTTAACAAAAAAAATCGACTAAGAGTAGGGTTAATAGCCCATGAGTCATCTGAAGGTCCATGTGACCTGGGTCTAGAAACCCTGCGCTAAAAGGAGTTATCTCTTGAAGGTTTCAGAACCTCAAGAGCTCGAAGCTTTGAGATGTCAAATTTCACGATAGTTAATTTACCCGAACTACCGGAGTAACAAGAACCATAGATGACTTAAGAATATTACAATGAAGATGGATGTGAGTTGTTTAATGGGAGGCGAAGCCATATCAGTCATTAGATCGAATCAAATACCCACTGGAGTTACCGAATCAAACACCATCCGCTCGATTAAATCGATGGTTGGGAATCATTGCGGAGCGCAAAGGTGAAATTAGCGGACATGCTAGTTCACAGCCCACAATCAACCAACGTTGTTGATCTCATTGGGAATGGAAGATCAACGACTAGTATTAGACTAGAGTCGGGTGAGAACTTCCCAGATTGCGGAGGTTGGACCCCACAATCACTGTGAACTGTCGATCTATGAACGGAGATCGATGGTGGGAAATCATTGTGAAGGCGAAGGTGAAATTAGTGGATGCGCTAGTTCGTGGCCCACAATTCACCAACGATGTTGATCTCATCGGGTTGGAAGATCAATGACTCCGGTTAGACCGAGTTGGGTGAGTAATTTTCAGATTGTGGAGGTTGGTGTCTCTGCTAAAGAGTGTGCACATTGGGGCCCCGCAATCACTACAAACTGTCGATTGGTGAACACATCAGTATTGGCCGAATCATGACCGTCAGACCTAGAAAATTTTCTAGGTGGATAGTTGTGAGTTCCTTTGGAAATCCGCAGAGTAACGGGGTCCTTCTATACCATCAATGTGAGAGAAAGGACACGTGTTGACAGATCATTGACTTTGGGCGTAATTACTATGGGAGAGAGAGTGTGTGGAGAAATTAAGCCTCCCAAAGCTCGAAGAGTCGAAGTGATTTGCAGCCTTTGATCTGTGGGAGACAAGCGTCGATAGATTGTCGAATTCAGGAAAAATCACTTCGGGAGAAAAGGGGACGTGTTGAAAAGGAACTCCCCAATGTCGGAGATCTAGAGTTCATCTGAGTCATCCGTCAGTTGAGGATAGGTGTTAACAGATCTTCCATTTCGGGAGATAGCCACTTCGGAGGAAAGCGGGGTCACACGAGTAAGGACTCCTGAACACCGAAGTTTTGAAGTAGATCACAGTCATCGATCAGGAAAGACGCATGGCGCTCGATCCATAACTCCATGTATAGAGTACATCGGAGGAGAAAGGTGTTGGAGTCTTCGAAACTCCCAAAGCCCGAATAGCCGAAGTGATTTGTAGTCGTCGATTCATGGGAGACACGCATCTATAGATCACTAAATTTGAGTGAAATCATTTCGGGAGAAACTGAGTGTGGATAGGTAGAAACTCTCAAACATCGAAGTTTCGAAGTAAACCATGATCGTTGATCGGGAAAGACGCATGGCGCACGATCTTTGATTCCGGAAGAAAGTACTCCGAGAGAATGGATTATTGGATCATTCGGACAACTCGAACGCTGAAGTCCCGAAGTAAACCAGGACCGTTGATCTAGAAGGACATGTGGTGCACAATCCTTGAATCTGGAAGAAAACGCTCCCGGAGAAAAAGGCTGCAGAAATGTCCAAATCTCCCGAATGTCGAAGTCCCAAAATTAAACTAATTCTCCGATTTACAATGGACATGTGGTGTCTGATATAGAACTCTGAGTACGGAGTACTTTGGGAGGAAAAGGTTGTGTGAGCATCCTCGATTCCTGAACGTCGAAGTCCCGAAGTGAATCAAAACCATCGAAATCCCTAAGGACACGCGACATTGGATGGTGCACTTTGGAGGATTAGTACTTCGAAAGTTTTGTCAGGAGGTGCTTCGAATTATACCAAATCCCAACGACCCAAAGTCATTGAGGGTCATTGATATTGAGGGAGAGTAGGGACCGTCGATCCCTTTTAGCCAGTTCAGAACTTCGCCACTTCGGATTTCGGAGGAATTGGCCTGTGATGAATCAAAAACTCCTAAAGCCCAAAGTTTTGAAGCGATGGAATAGGCGCCTGTGGCCTTGGAATTCAGTCATATCCCGTGGTCATATGCGGTGGTCTCCAATGAAAAAGGGGCTAAACACTGATTTCCAAATTAGAGACCATGGATAGAGGATTTGATTGTTTAAGGAGAGCGAAATTTTTATGCCCTGCCATGTGTGTGTTAAAAATTGGTATCATAGCATGGTTACAACACTTGGATTGCTTGGGCTCATGGATGAGTTTCTTAAAAACCATATTATAGTACTTTTAAGAGCGACACCCTATCTTACCTCTTGCTTAAAAGAGTTTGGTTAAAATTTTATTGAGGAAAAGAATGAAACTTTCTACTGTGTGTGTGCATTTAAGAAATTTGAACTATGTATTGTTCATAAACTAATAGAATATTATCTAACAATAATTTTTTTTTCAGCACTCTAGCAGTCAGTAAATCAAGGGAAAACTTCAATTCTAAAGGATGGTGACGTGCTATGAAGCGGGGGATGACTCCCACAATAGAGACGAAGAATCTGACGAAAGGAGGGAGGTGGAAACCCCTCTGGATTTGGATGAAACTGTAAGGAGCCTCAGGGCCTAATTACAGAGTTGCAAGGCCGACAATGAAAAATTGAAAAAGGAGCAAGAAAAAGAAACAAAAATTAACACAGTCTTGCTGCAGAGCTTATCCGACATACAGAGGCAACTACAACATGAACCTGCTACTAGTCATGTGGATCGACGACATGTGAAGAGAAGTCAAAGTCCACCTGAGATCCAAAAACATGGCCGCATAAGTGAACACACTAGGAGAAGTACCTCGAATAAGGCCCAACCTGGAGGTAGGGGACACTTATCGGGAGAGTCCTCTGCGAAGGAAGCTGGCAACTCCGAGGGATATTCTAGTAGAAAAACTAGCTCACATTCTCAAGGGAAAGGAAAGAAGTGAAAGCATTCCAAAAGTCGTGATCCTGAAGAGTTCAATAAAGACAAACCACCCTCTTTCGATGGAGAGATTAATAAAGGGGAAGAGGCTGAAGCTTGGTTGCTTGGTTTAAAGAAGTACTTCAGAGTCCATGACTACTTTGAAAACTTGAAGTCTCGAATATCCATCTTCAACCTAAATGGAAAGGCTTCCATTTGGTGGGAAGACCTTAGGAATGTGAAATGAGTCCATGAGAAGGACTTGTCATGGAAACAGTTCGAAAAATACTTCAGGAAGCAGTATCTGTCATATAAATACATGGATGGGAAGACTAAGGAGTTCTATGAACTCATGCTGGGGCATCTCACCATAGATGAATATGTCAATAAATTTCTTGAGCTACTGAGGTATGTACCCTACATAAAGGATGAAAAGGTAAAAATGCAATGATTTATTAGTGGGTTACCTTAGACCTACTGGGACATGATTGAGTTTAACGAACCAAAGAACTTAGAAGAAACTATTCGAAAGGTGAGGTATTGTTATTAAAAGTTCGGGAGTAAGACAGGACTTCACGAGGACTGGAAGAAGAAGAGTAGTTCAGGATTAAAGAAGAATGGGTTTAAATCCTCAAGATTTAAGAACTATGGGAAGGGTTCTAGGGTAAACCTTCCTACTAGAAGTGTGTATCAACAAAATTTCCCCTCTCAGAGTGGAAATAAACCTTTTGAGGCAATCCCATGAAAGATTAATAACCCAAATAAAGAACCCTTAAAATGTTGGGGTTGTGGAGAAGATCATCGACTGAGGTATTTTCCACACAGAAAACATAACAATAGGAGAGTCTACAATATCCAAGAAGCTATCACCATCAATGATGTGGCTAGGAGAATGCCATGAATTTATGTAGCCTTTGAAAATAATCAAGTCGACCATCGAGCTTTAGTGGTGGAGATGGAAGGTATGATCGCCAACCATCTAGCTTCTATTTTAATTGACCCTGGTTCTAATTTGAGTTATGTGGCCCCTCAGACTTTTGATAAGTGTAAAGTGAAACCAGTTAGACATGTTAAGTCATGGTTGTTACAACTAGCCACCAAGACCAAAAGAAAAGTAGCAGAGCTTTCCAATTCATCATGGATGGATTGCCCACCCGAGCGACCCTTAACATACTTCCCCTAGGATCTTATGACTTGTTGATTGGTATGGATTGATTGGCTACTTATAAAACTAAGTTGGAATGTTACCATAAAAATTTAGAATGTGTAAATGAAGAAGGGAGAAAGATAACTCTCCAAGGGATTCAAAAGCATGTATTAGTGAGACAAATATCAACCCTTCAAATGAAAAAGTATTGCAGAAAGAGGTGTCCTTTATATGCAATACATGTGTTGGAATCTATTGAGGATGACAAATTGAACCTAGAGGACCACCCCATATTAAGAGAATACAAAGACGTGTTCCTAGAAGAGGTACCAAGTCTACCTCTGAGAAGGGACATTGACTTCTCGATAGAGCTTGCACCATGATTAGTGCCAACATCTAGAACGCCCTATATGATGAGTATGCTAGAGCTGGTTGATCTCAAACTATATCTAAAGGAGATGATGGAAAAAGGCTACATCTGACCCAATGTATCTCCGTGGGGAGCACCCGTCTTGTTTGTGAAAAATAAAGATGGCACACTCCGACTATGCATAGATTATAGGAAACTCAATAAGACAACCATAAAGAACAAGTACCCCTTACCAAGAATCAATGACTTGTTTGACCAATTGGGAGGTGCTTCCATTTTCTTGAAGATTGACTTAAGGTATGGATTCCATCAAGTCTAAATTAAGGATGAAGACATCCACAAAACAACCTTCAAGACGAGGTATGGTCACTATGAATTTGTGGTGGTGCCATTTGGGTTAACCAATGCCCCCACCACTTTTATGTGCTTGATGAATAATGTACTCAACAAATTTCTGGACAAATTTGTATTGGTTTTCATTGATGATATCA
>ML819534.1:79319-94604 GCA_009831015.1 Picea engelmannii
GATATATGCAAACACCCCATGAAAGCCATTGGAAAGCAGCTAAAAGGATACTTCGCTATGTTCGTGGTACTGTTCATTTTGGGATACATTACAGTTCAGGGGGGACTCCCTTATTGGTTGGTTTCACTGATTCAGATTGGGCTAGTGACCTTGATGATCGGAAGTCTACTGCAGGTTATGTTTTCAGACTTGGTTCAGGACTTGTCACTTGGGCCTGTAAGAAACAACAGGCTATTGCACTTTCTTCAGCAGAAGCAGAGTACCGAGCAGCGGTAAATGCAAGTCAGGAAGCCATGTTCGACAACACAGGTATTTCAACAGAGGACGAACACCTTCAGTAACCACTCACATAACCAGATCAAATATCAACACACTGATTTTTTCACGTGGTAAAACCCCTACGGGGAAACATCCACGGCCCCAACCAACGCGGCCACTTGGAGCATTTTATTAATGCAAAGAAAAAGATTACAGAGAGATTTTACAAGAGAGTTTCTCATAATCGATCATCGAAAAATGACCCTCCATGCTCTTTAAATAGACATCATGGACCAATCGGGTGCTAAGCCACGGATCAATGGCCGTTAAGATCGAGGAGAGTATGAACCGTCGGATGACTCTATGTCGGGAACATATCGTGACCGTCGGATTGCCTAACTCCAATGCATACTAATGCATACTAAAGAAACACACTTTTACCTAATGACATATTAGACCAAGTAGATCTTAACTAACTCCTAAGTGTCTAAATATCCTAACATAAACAATGTAACACAATGAATGAATATAGAATATGTTGGTTTTCCCAGTTTGGGTTTCCAGGGGAAAAATCTTTGTGTAATGTTTTTATTTGCCATTGTATTTTTTTTGTTCTTTTCTGAATATCTGCTTGCAGTAGATATTGTACAAGGTTAGCATTTACAAAATTGTATCCGACAGAGACACCAAATTTACTTCAAGCTTTTGGAAATCCTTAATGGCTGGTTTTGAGACTAAATTGTTGTTCAACACAACCTATCACCCTCAAACTAATGGACAGACAGAAAGAGTAAACCAAATATTAGAATACATGCTAAGGATGCATGTAATGCATCAGCCTAAGAAGTGGGAAAACTACCTACCATTGGTAGAGTTTGCCTACAACAACTGTTATCAAGAATCCTTGAAGATGAGCCCTTTTGAATCCCTCTACAATAGACAGTGCAAAATGCCAATCAGATGGAGTAATCCAGTGGATATAATTACCATCAGACCCGACATGCTAAAATAAATGGAACAAATAGTGATTCAGATAAAGAAAAATATGAAGATTTCTCAGGATAGATAGAAAAGTTACGTCGAGAGAAAGAGAACTCCCAGAGAGTTCAAGACAAGAGACCATGTCTATCTCAGAGTTAGGCCCAGTAAGAGTTCCCTGATAATGGGATAGTGTGCCAAGTTGGCACCTCATTATTGTGGACCTTTTGAAGTCTTAGATAGAGTAGGACCCATAGCCTATAGGCTAGCACTCCCTCCCACAGTAAAGGCACATAATGTTTTTCATGTTTCATTATTGAAGAAATATGTACATGATTTTAATCGGATAGTTGATCGGTCTGTGATCCAGGTGGATCCAGAGGGATAATTCCTACTAGAACCCCAATGCATACTAGACAGGAAGGAAACCTCACTTAGGAACCGAACCATTGCACAGGTCAAGGTGCAGTGGAAACACTTTGGCCTAGATGAGGCTACGTGGGAAATTGAGGATGCCATGAGACATGCATATCTATTTTTTTTACTCCTGTATATACATATCATGTTGACAGATAGAACATCAAGGATGATGTTACTTTATGGGGGAGGGAATTGTAACACCCTGTTTCCCCCAATTTTTAATTATAACTATATTGGCCAAGGAACTATGGAAAACTCAAAGGTGTGAATGTTTCATTTAACAAACCTTTGTATAAAAGGTCGATGAATGTAAATTTTGTTATTTTAATAGAAAATGGATATGTGTTGCATGAATACTAGAAAGGGGATGTGCTAAGAAGAGACCACGAATGCTATGAAAATGTGGTGGAGGGGACCATGAATGGTTGCGTTAACCTCCACCGAACCATTATTTACTGGATTTAATTGCTCGGGATCATAACAACCCTCTGAACCAGGAATGAGTTACAGTCAGGCTGGTAGGTGGGAAGACCTTCTCAAGATTTAATGAGGGGATGGGCAGGCTGCCCATCTCTAAGGCTTCCAAACCTGACCACGAGCTGGGTATTTGAGCCACACGCAATCTTGCTGAGGAGGGAAAGAAAGGAAGCATGGTGGGAAGAGGAAGACCTAGGAAGAGTGCAGAGACGAGAGATGAATCTCTCAGGTATGAGGAAGGACTGAGAATAAAATTGGAGTGAGTTTTGATCCCAGAAAATAGAGATTGAGCCATGAGAAAGAGAGTAACCTTCATCCTTATCTATTTTTGTATTGGGAGAAGGAGAGTAACCTTCGTCCCTAACTTTCGTTCAGCTGGAAGAAAGAGATTGAATCTCAAAGCATCGTGGTCTAAGCTTAGGGGTGGCTAGTGGTAAAGCCATTAGGAGTGAATGAGCCTATGGTTGGGTGGAGACGAGCACCCCTTTCAGCAGTCACATCATGCGTTATGGTTATGATAAGTGTTTTCATGCCTTGTGCTTTGAATTGGAAATAATGGATGCATGCGTGTATTTATATGTCTATAAATGGTTTATGTATTGAATAATTAAGTTATGAGTATGCATTCATTCCATTGAGAACTTATAATTCTGCTTGATTTTCCATATTCTCCAGTTTAATCCCTCGAAGGCGTTTTCCCCGGGGAATTACATCACAGTTCCAGAGTTGGAGCAAGCCTCTTGGCATTGCTACAGTTTCAGTAACCTCACGAGTTTACCTTGCCCTGTTTAAGAGATTAAATTTCTGTGATGTAGGGAGGCGTTTCCTTCAGACCAGTAGTCTAGGAGACTTTTAACTCACACCTAAGTCCTTAACCAAACAAACCGACTAAGAGTAGGGTTAATATACCAAGAGTCATCTAGGTCTAGGAACCCTGCTCTAAAAGGAGTTATCTCATGAAGGTTTCGAAACCTCGGGAGCTCGAAGCTCTGAGATGCCAAATTTCACAATAGTCAAGTTACCCGAACTACCAGAGTAATGAGAACCATAGATGAATTAAGAATCTGATAGCGAAGATGGTTATGAGCCATTTAACGGGAGGAGAAGCCATTTTGGTCGTCAGATCGAATCAAATACCCACTGGAGTTAATAAATCAAACACCAGTCGCTCGATTAAATCAATGGTTGGGAATCATTGCGGAGCGCGAAGGTGAAATTAGCGGACATGCTAGTTCACAGCCCATAATCAACCAACGTCGTTGATCTCATTGGGAATGGAAGATAAATGACCAGGATTAGACTAGAGTCGGGTGAGCACTTCCCAGATTGCGTAGGTTGGACCTCGCAATCACCGTGAACTGTCGATTTATGAATGGAGATCGATGGTGGGAAATCATTGCGGAGGCGAAGGTGAAATTAGCGGACGCGCTAGTTCACGACCTACAATTCACCAACGTCGTTGATATCATCGGGTTGGAAGATCAATGACTCCAGTTAGATTGAGTTGGGCGAGTACTTTTCAGATTGCAGAGGTTGAGCTCTCTGCTAAAGATTGCACACGTTGGGGCCTTGCAATAACTGTGAACCATCGATCGACGAACACATCAGTATTGGTCAGATCATGATTGTCAGACCTAGAAAATTTGCTAGGTGGATAGTCATGAGTTCCTTTGGAAATATGTGGAGTAATGGGGTCCTTCTGTACTGACGATTTGAGATAAAGGACACGTTTCGGTAGATCGTCGACTTCGAGCGTAATCACTCTGGGAGATGTAACACCCCAAGTTTTGAACCCCCATTTTAAATAATGTATTGTTGCAATGCTAAAAGGCCAGGGTACCCAAACAATTATTAAAAGGCTAGTGTGCCCAAGACATGTAATGTTTTCTATCAATATTAATAATAAATACATGGTTGGCTGCTAGACAGACAAGGACTAGAGTTATAGGGGGCTATGATTCCACAAGAGAGGGGGCTTGAGGGGCTAAGTGTTTATTCCTATGTTAATTACCCTTGTTTCCTAAGGGAGGGGATCGGTTATGTGAGCTTCTTGGGGAAGGCCAGGAGGTTCTTGATTCCCCACGAAGTTACTTAAACCCACCTCTAGTCTGATGGGGGAGTTCAATTGATGGCTTGTTCTTTGATTTCTTGTGTGTTCATTCATTTCCCTCACGCACTTTCATGCAACCACTTACTCATTCATTGATCCATCCTCATATGCATCTTAGCTTGGGTAAGGGAACCAAACTGTTGAAGAACTAGCCTCGGTATGGTGGGTTGTAGAGGTCGCTAGTGTGATCCAGCCATGACTTGATTCCTTCATGTCTGAGATACATTGGCCTATGTCCAGGGTTTCTCATAGTTGCGAGTACTGAGAGTTCCAACATTGAGATTCTGGACTAGTTGCGCTGGAGCTTGAATAAGGAGAAGGACTACTTGAGGGATTGCGTGGCAGAGAAGGGTGGATATCCATTCTCTCGGGTGTTGCAATATGGGTAGAAGAGAGATGGGTAATTGGATTGTTGTGAGAGCTGGAAAGCCTAGGTGCTGACTGGTTTGGGAAGCCAAGTAACACTCTGGAACCGTCCTTGTGGATTCATAGCCCTGGCTCGGGGGTGACGCTATTGTTGAGCTTTGGAACAATAGTGTCTACGGTTGAGTGGAAAATCCTTGGTCTGTAGCTAGTTGGTGTCACATTTCATAAAGATAAGTGCTCTCCATTATGGTATCATTTACATGTATATGTATGTATTTTCATTGTATATTTAATTATCGTTTAATTGAATCTTTAGACTATGCATGATTTCTAACTACTGTTGTGCATGTCGTTAAAGTCTTTTCTTTTATGCATTCTTAAATTTTAAAAAGGTAACGGTAAGAGAAAGAAGTCCAAGGGAAGGCTTGAAGGTAGTGTACCCCGACCTATGGGTGGTTGGGTATGTTACAGTTTGGTATCATAACTTCTGGTTGAAACATCCGGCTAGTATGGGTCGGGTCTATTGGTCAGAGACTCGTGGTTACAGATAGAACTCTGACCATGGATTTGAAAAGCTTAGGAGGAATGGTGTTGCATAATCTACGCAGGAGTTAGATCACCAGAGACTCGTTGTAAGGGGTTCAAAGGATCATGACCATCCCCTTTGAATTTGGGAGTGATTGCCACTGTTGGATCAGGAGAGATCTGGGATTGTTGGATCCGAGGACAGGTAAACAGGGGTCGTCCGATGAAAAGGAAGCAAGATTAAGGTCACCACTGTCAAATCCCATTGGAGAGAGAGATCAACGGACAACCGAAATTGTGGGGAACCAAGTTGCATGGGAGATAACTCCCCAAGGCGGTTTCGCAATCCAAAACCATAGTTTCACTGAGGGGTTACGTGTCAGCATAAGGAGAATTACAGGGCAAAAAGCGGGTTACTCCAAACCGTCGATGCGTGCCCCCACAAATTGAAAGGGAGTAAGTGATGTGACATATTAAGGATTGAGCATCGAAACTACGTATAGCCGAAGTAGTTTGGGGTCGTTCATTGTCAAGGAGAGACAGGTGGCATGATATCCACAACTCCAGAAGTTTGTGGACAAGGAGGAGGTGAAATAGTCGAAGGATATCCCGACCATCGATCACCAAGAGGTACAAGTCAGCAGATCAGTAACTCTGAAGAAATCAGTTCGAGAGGTTTTTAGTTTATATTTGAAACTCCCGAAGCCTGGAGATCCGAAGAGCCGAAGTAAATCTCGATCGTCCGATCATCCGAAATAGATCTCAGTCGCCATATCATCTAGAGTAAATATCAAGCACCAGATTGTCTGAGGTGAATCTGGGTCGTCTGATTCAGAAGAGATGTGGCGTAAATCTGTGGATTTCGGGTGAAGGCCCGAAGTAAGCCTCAACCGTCTGATTGAAGAAGACACATGGTAGAATCCCATGTACTTCGAGGAGGTTTGAATTTTGAGATTTCCAAAACCCGAAGACCCGAAAGGATCTTAGCCATTGATCTATCGAGAGCCACATGTCACTAGATCCAAGACTTCAAATAAAAGCTAGTGGGGCCAGATAAGTTTGAATTTTGAGATTTTCGAAGTCTGAAGACATGAAGTAAGCCTCAATCATCAGATTAAGGAGGACACATGGTGCAGATCCGTGGACTCCGGGTGAAGACCCAAAGTGAATCTTAGTCATCCAATCTAGAAGGACACATGGTGACAGATTGGCCAGTTTGAGAATTCAGAGTTCAGGAGAATTGGAAGTGTGCCATTATGGAAACTCCCGAAGTCTTGAAGCCCGAAGAGCCGAAGTGATGGGGCATGATGATGTCACCTAGAGGTGATGTGGATCCTGGAATTATCGAAGTGACGTGGCTTGCATACGTCACCTGGGATGACATGGACACATGGGATGTGTTCCATGTGTCAGTAAGTTTTGAGCATATAGAGTATTGAAATGTCAGTTAGAACATGACACATGTCACCTGCCCGATTGGGCCACGTGTCCGCTTGGAGTATTTCTCCACGTGGCGACAGATCATGTAGACTGGAGACTAGGCACTCCAGTGGGGAAGGATGTGATAGGTTGCATTGGATCGAAAACTCTCGAAGGTCAGGGTACATATCGATCGTTGATTCCAGAAGACACACATCAAAGGATCGTTGACTTCGGGTGAACACACTCCGGGAGAACGTGTAGGAGGAAAGTTTGAAACTTCTGAAGCTTGAAGAGCTAAAGCAATTCACATCTGTTGATCTATGGGATGACACCCGTCAGCAGGTCATGAAATCAAGGTAAAAGCGTTCTGGGAGGAGGAAAGTGAGGAAAGTTGAGACTCTCGAAGCACAGAGTCTCGAAGTGGATCTCGATCGTTGATCATGAAAGAGGACGAGGACCGTTGAGCTGGTCCTAGCTTAAAGTTTCGAAGTCCCAAAGCTATGGACAAGCGCTTTTTCATCTAAGCACAGGGTCATGGTCGTAGTCATATGCATATTGAGAGCTAAGGCAAGGAGGGCTAAGGGATGAATTGGTGGTCCTCGAGACAGAAAAATGATAAGGAAGGATTTAGCCGGAATTTCTAGTTGTCGTCACCTGGGAAGGTGGTTTGAAGGAAGCATCTATGTAGGATGAAATTCTGTGTTAGCCAAGGATAACATGACACTGTTATTTTTGGAGAATGGGGATATGATCTCCATGAAAAAAAAAAAAGACTTGTAGCATGGTTTGGCAATTTTTTTTATCGTATGCATAATTCTAACAAAATGGTCGCTTGCACATTTTGCATAATGAAGGGGGTTTAAACACATCAACTCAAGATGCGTATTGAGGAAATGGAAGAAGGCGAGGGATTCTCCAGTCATGATAAGGAGGCCAAAGGCTAGAATACCAGAGTTGGTAATGTAGAGACAAAGTTCAATGGATGTAAGGGAAAAGGAGAGAAGGAATTGTTAATAGAAACGGTAAGAAGCCTAAAGATGTAAGTGTAGAGCTACAAAGCAGACAACGAGATACTGATGAGAGAGAAAAGTCAGATAAATGCTAGAGTGTTGCAGAGCTTAAATCAATTTCAAAGACAAATGAAGAAGGGATCAAACTCAAGAAAAGAGGAAGAAGGCAAGTGCCATGAAATAAGGGATGATCGTGGAAGAGTTGGTTATTCTAGAAATGCTAGCAGAGCTCATGGACAACACTCACCTCCTTACTCAAAAAGAAATTTTTATGCATCGGATGATCCCATGAGTAGTCCACACGTGTCTCCTCTCAAACACCAAAGAAGGAAACAAGAGGTAGATAGTTTGCAAGGAGATTTGAGGAAGCCCAAGCCACCTTCCTTTGAGGGTGAAAGAGAAAGGGAAGATGATATTGAAGCATGGTTTCTTGGGCTCAGGAGATATTTTCATTTGCATAACTATTCATCAAATCTGGAAGCCAGGATTGCCACCTACAATTTACATGGGAAAGCTGCAATGTGGTGGGACCAACTGAATCAAGTGGAGCACATTAATGAGACTAGGATCACTTGGAAGCAGTTCAAGAAGTACTTCTAGAAGGAGTGCCTCTCAGATCATTTCTATGACAAGAAAATGCAGGAGTTCTTTGAACTCAGGTTGGGAAGCATGACTATGGCAGAGTACGAGAAGAAGTTCTTGGGATTGTTAAAGTATGTCAGGTTCATTAGTGATGAGAAAGTGAAAATATAGAGATTTCTAAGTGGTCTGCCAACCTTTTATAAGGAAAATATCAAGTATGAAGAGCTAAAGACTTTGAATGAAGCCATCAAGAAGGATAAATACCTGTATGAGCAAGGCCAGGGATGAGAATCTCTGCAGAAATATTGGAAGGACAAGAAAAATGTGAAGTCCGATCAGAGGAGGAAAGGATTCAAACCTTCCTTCAATAGGAATGAGCCTAATAGAAATCATCAAGATCAGTATGCTAAGGGAGATTACAAGAAGTAAGATTCCTTGGGAAAAAGGGGAACACCACCAATCCAAGGTTGGGGATGCAAGGAAGATCACTTGTACAAGGATTTCCCACACAAAAAGGACAGAGTGAAAACTGTGCACAACATCCAAGAAGCTACAACAGTTGAAGATATGGGAAGAATCTATGCATCTTTAAATGATCGACAAGCAGAGTACCAGTCCAATATGATCGAGGTGGAAGGTAAGATCATAAATCAGTCGGTTTCTATTTTGATTGATTCAAGAGAAAGTCGTTGTTATATTGATCCTAATATAGTGGATAGATTACATTTGGAGAAAACTAAACTTGGAAAAACAAGTTTGGTTCAGTTAGCCACTAGAACCAAAAGAAGAATCCATGACATGGCCAGAAGTTGTTCCATAAGTATTAATGGCGTGAACACTAGTATTGATCTAAATATCATACCATTGTGGTATTATGATATTCTAATTGGAATGGACTGGTTGGACAAGCATCATGATGTCCTAGATTGTCATAACAAGACATTTACATGTCTTGATGGAAATGGAAAAAAGAGCACTGTGAAAGGAGTTCTGAGACCCATCGCTATAAGGGAGATTTTAGCCTTACAACTGGAAAGATGTTTTAGGAAAGGATGCCAATTGTATGCATCTCATGTGGAAGAGCCAGATAATACAAAAGGGCCAAGCCTCGAAGATTTCTCGGTACTACAGGAATTTGAAGATTTATTCCAAGAAATACCCGGATTGCCACCAAAAAGGGAGATAGATTTCTCAATTGATTTAGTGCCAGGAGCCGCCCTAGTGTCAAAAACTCCTTACAAAATGAGCACACCATAGTTAAAAGAATTACAAATGCAGTTGGAGGAATTGTTGAAGAAAGGGTACATACGTCCAAGTGTTTCACCTTGGGGAGAACCAGTACTTTTTGTCAGAAAGAAAGATCGAACCTTGAGGCTGTGTATTGACTTTCGACAACTTAACAAGTACACTATAAAGAAAAAGTCTCCTCTACCCCGAATTGATTACCTCTTTGATCAATTAAGAGGAGCAAAGATATTCTCAAAGATTGACCTGAGGGCATAATACCATCAGGTAAGAATCAAGGAAGAAGACATTCATAAGACATCCTTTAGGACCAGGTATGGGCATTATGAATTTGTAGTGGTGCCATTTGGAGTGACCAATGCATCAGTTGTCTTCATGTGCTTAATGAACGACATATTCATAAATTATTTGGATAAGTTTGTCATAGTATTCCTTGATGACATACTTATCTATTCTAAGTCTGAAGAGGAGCATGAACATCACTTAAGATTGGTGTTGCAAGTACTAAGAGAACATGAGTTGTATGCCAAGTTGAGTAAATGTTCTTGTTATCAAAAGCAGATCCATCACTTGGGACACATTATTTCAGAGCAGGGCATAGTAGTAGATCCAGAGAAGATCAAATCCATTAAAGGATGGCCAACACCCATAAATGTGTCAGACGCCAGATCTTTTAAGGGATTAGTTGGCTACTACAGAAGGTTCATAGTAGGGTTCTTTAAGATTTCTCATCCCATCACTTCTTTGCAAAAAAAGGGAACTAAATTTGAATGGACACTCAAGTGTGAAAATAATTTTAATCTATTGAAGGAATTACTTACTAGTGCACCTGTGTTAAAGATTGTTGACCCAAATGAAATTTTTGTGGTATGTACAGATGCATGTAAGGACTTGGGGGAGTCCTCATGCAAAATGGACATGTCATTGGATATGAGTCTAGAAAGATTAAGGAACATGAGAGGAACTATGTCACGCATGACTTGGAACTTCCTGCCATTGTTCACGCCTTGAGGATGTGGAGGCATTATCTCACGGGGAAGAATTTGAATTAAGGATAGACCACATTGGCCTGAAGTATCTTTTTGAACAACCAACATTGAATGCCAGGCAAACAAGATGGTTGGAATTTTTAAGTGAATATGACTTCGATATCAAGCATATCAAAGGAAAGGAGAATAAAGTTGTCGATGCGCTTAGTAGAAGAATGCATCTCATGCATGACACTGCTGTTAGTATGCATCCGTAAGACTTGAAGAGCAGAATTTTAGATGGTGTTGTTACAGGTCAACATTACCTACAGGTAAAGGAAAACTTACAACAAGGAAATGTACATCAGAAAATAAAGGAGTATGAGATAAAGGAAGACAGATTACTCATGCATAAAAATAGAATCTATGTTCCTAGCTCCGGAGAACTGAGGAATTTAGTACTGAAGGAATTGCATGATGTTCCTTATGCTGGACATCCCAATTACAAGAAAACAATTACAGCAGTAAGAAGCCAATTCTTTTGGCTGGGAATGAAGAAGGATGTTGTTGATTACATCGCTTGATGTGTGGAATGTCAGAAGGTGAAGGCTGAGCATAGGCACCCAACGAGTTTGTTGCAGCCATTGCTAATCCCAGAGAAGAAATGGGAAGTGATCACCATGGATTTCATCACAGGATTACCCAGAACGAATAAGCAACATGATTCAATCATGGCGGTGGTTGAAAAATTAACAAAGGCTGCTCATTTTGTGCCTATGAAGACAACACATACAATGACTAATATTGCATACATTTTCATGAAGGAAATTGCTAGGTTGCATTGGATACCTAGGACAATCATCTCAGACAGAGATACAAAGTTTACCTCCAATTTATGGAGGGGATTGTTTAAAGGATTTGGCACAAATCTAAACTTTAGCACAACATATCATCCCGAGACAGATGGGCAAATATAGAGATTCAAACGAATAATTGAAGATATGTTGAGAATGTATGTGATAGATAAGCCATCTAAGTGGGAAGATTACTTACACTTTGTTGAGTTTGCTTATAATAATGGGTATCAAGATTCATTAAGAATGATCCCATTTGAAGCCTTGTATGGTAGGAAATGCGATACTCTAGTAAGCTGGGAAAACCCAACAAATAGATTGGTACTTGGGTCAGAGTTTCTCAAGGACATGGAAGACCAGGTGGTTAAGATCATGCATAATTTAAAGGCAACTCAGGATAGACAGAAAGTTTATGCAGACAAGAACAGGACAGCTAGAGAATTTAAAGTAGGGGAGCATGTACTTTTGAAAGTGAAGCCCAAGAAAATCTCTTTAAAATTGGGTAGTTTTACAAAGTTGGCAGCCAGATTCTGTGGTCCATTTGAAATATTGGACATAATAGGGCTAGTTGCATACATGCTTACATTGCCTTCTTCCATGGATGTGCATAATGTATTTCATGTCTCTTTACTAAATGAATATGTACATGATCCTAACCATGTTATTGGTTGGCATCTGATTCAGGTAGAGACAGAGGGAGATTTTTAGGTTCAGCCAGTGTCTGTATTGGGCAGAAAAGTCAAAATGCTCTGGAGTTGAGTTATAGAGCTACTAAAAGTTCAGTGGACCTGCTACGGTCCTGAAGATGCTACCTGAGAGCATGAAGATGCCATGCGGGCAGAGTACTCATAACTTTTTGAATAAATTTGAGATTTTGATCTCTATTTTGTATATGCACTGAGGATAGTGCCAAAAATAAGGGGGAGGGGATGTAACACCCCAGGTTTTGAACCCCCATTTTGAATAATGTATTGTTACAATGCTGAGAGGCCAGGGTACCAAAAGAATTATTAAAAGGCCAGTGTGCCTAAGACATGTAATGTTTTCTATCATTATTAATAATAAATACATGGCTGGCTGCTAGATGGATAAGGACTAGATTTATAGGGGGATATGATTCCACAAGAGAGGGGGCTTGAGGGGCTAAGTGTTTATTATTATGTTAATTACCCTTTTTTCCTAAGGGAGCAGATCGATTACGTGAGCTTCTTGGGGAAGGCCAGGAGGTTCTTGATTCCCCAAGAAGTTACTTAAACCCGCCTCTGTTCTGATGGGGGGTTCGATTGATGGCTTGTTCGCTGATTTTCTGTGTGTTCATTCATTTCCCTCATGCACTTTCATGCGCCCACTTACCCATTCATTGATCCATCCTCATCCATGTCCTGGCTTGGGAAAGGGAACCGAACTACTGAAGAACTAGCCCTGATATGGTGGGTTATAGTGGTCACTGGTGTGATCCAGCCATGACTTGAGGCCTGCATATCTAAGATACATTGGCATGTGTCCAACGTTTCTCATAGCTGCGAGTCCTGAGAGTTCCATCATTGAGATTCTGGACCAGTTGCGTTGGAGCCCGAATAAGGAGAAGGACTTCCTGAGGGACTACGTGGAAGAGAAGGGTCAAGGTCCATTCTCTCAAGTGGTGCAAGATGGGTAGAAGAGAGCTAGGTACTTGGATTGCTGTGAGAGTTGGGAAGCCTGTGAGAGCTTGGGTGTTGACTAGTTTGGGAAGCCAAGTAACACTCTGGAACTGTCCTTATGGATTCATAGCCCTGGCTCGAGGGTGTCATTGTTGTTGATCTTTGGAACATTAGTGTCTACGGTTAGGTGGAACGTCATTGGTCTGTAGCCAGTTGGCATCATCTTTCATAAAGATAAGTGCTCTCTATTATGGTATCATTTACATGTATATGTATGTATTTCCATTGTATATTTAATTATCATTTAATTGAATCTTTAGAGGATGCATGCTTGCTGACTACTGTTGTGCATGTCGTTGAAGTCTTTTCTTTTATGCATTCTTAAATTTTAAAAAGGTATCGGTAAGAGAAAGAAGTCCAAGGGCGGGCTTGAAGGTAGCATTCCCCGTCCTGTGGGTGGATGGGTATGTTACAAGAGAGAGTGAGTGTAGAGAGGTTGAACCTCTTGAAGCCCGAAGAGCCGAAGTTATTTGCAGTCGTCGATCTGTGGGAGACACGCGTCAACAGATTGTCGAATTCGAGAGAAATCACTCCGAGAGAAAAGGGGATGTGTTGAACATGAACTCTCGAAGGCCGGAGAGTTGGAGTTCATCTGAGTCGTCCATCAGTTGAGGACAGGTGTTAGCAGATCTTCCATTTCAAGAGATAGCCACTTTAGAGGAAAGTGGGGTCACACGAGTAAGGACTCTCGAGCGTCGAAGTTTTGAAGTAGATCACAGTCGTTGATAGAGAAAGACATGTGGCACTTGATCCATAAATCCAGGTACAGAGTACTTCAGAGGAGAAAGGCGTTGGAGTATTCGAAACTCCCGAAGCCCAAATAGCCGAAGTGATTTGTAGCTGTTGATTCATGGGAAACACACGTCGATAGATCGCTAACTTCAGGCGAAAGAATTTTCGAAGAAAGTGAGTGTGGAGAGGTAGAAACTCCCGAACGTCAAAGTCCCGAAGTAAACCATCACCGTTAATCGGGAACGACATGTGGCGCACGATATTTGACTCCGGAAGAAATTACTCCGGGAGAATGGATCGTTGGAGCGTTCAGACCACTCGAATGTCGAAGTCCCAAAGTAAACCAGGACCGTTGATCTAGAAGGACTCATGGCGCATGATCCTTGACTCTGGAAGAAAACGCTACATGAGAAAAAGGTTGTAGAAACGTCTGAAGCTCATGAATGTCGAAGTCCTGAAACAAAACTAAGATGTCAACTTACAACGGACGTGTGGCACTTGATCTCAAACTCTAGGTACAGAGTACTTCAGGAGGAAAGGTTGTGTGAGCGTCCGGGACTCTTGAACGTCGAAATCCCGAAGTGAATCAAGACCGTCGAAATCCCCAAGGACATGTGACATCAGATGGTGCACTTCGAAGGATTAATACTCCGGAGGTTTCGTGAGGAGGTGCTTCGAATTTCGCCGAAGCTCGAAGGCCCAAAGTCATTAAGGGTCATTGATCTTGAGGGAGAGGACGGACCGTCGATCCCTTCGCACCAATTCGAAACTTCGCCACTTCAGAGTTCGAAGGAATTGGCGTGTAATGAATCAAAAACTCCTGAAGCCTGAAGTTCTGAAGCATCATTATAGGCGCTTGTGGCCTTGGCATTCAGTCATAGCCCGTGGTCATATGCGATGGTCGCCGAAGAAAAAGGGCTAGGCCCCAATTTCCAAATTAGAGACCATGGATAAAGGATTTGATTATTTAAGGAGAGAAAAATTTTTACGCCCCGCCATGGGTGTGTTACATATAAGTTTTTTTTTTACTTCATTGCAAGTACATGAAAAAATGTTGAAGGTTGGAAGAGTGTTTCCATAATGTCGTTGGGGACCTTGCAAACTTGGGTGTTTGGTTCCCATGAAGAACATAATGTTAGTAATGAAGTAGGTCATCCATACCATGATATATAGAGTGTTGAGACCATAAGTATTGATGAAGGTCTTGTGACTGTGATCTAGGAACATTGCCAACTAAAATAATAATGTAAGTTTTAAGAACATGCAATGGTATGGTTGATACAATGAGAATTGTTATTGAAGAAAATATTAGTAAGAAGTGTAAGTAGCGTCATGTTTGATTGTATAGTGGTTGATCATGTAAATATCATTGTCATGATGGGAATATTACAATGAGGGAATATTACCCTATCTCATGAGTAAACATATGAGATAGGGTATGTCTAGAGAGGACCAGGGATGATTTTAGGGGCTAAATTTCGCTCATGGGCTAATCTTCCATGGTTTTTCCAAAAATGAGATTCGCTATTTTAAAAATGATTTGCCCAAATTCTATAGGATAAAATTATTTTACCTTAAAAATCGCCAAAATTTTATAAAAACTATATAAAATCCTTAGAAATTTGAATATTTTTACAA
>ML819535.1:0-10112 GCA_009831015.1 Picea engelmannii
AATGGTGCTCAAAAGATGATGATAGATCAATGTTTGAATAACAAAGATTTTGATCAGCTCTAAAAATATAGTTGTCTATACAATCATGAGTTATCATAGTTTAACTAGATTTGTAAACTAATCATAAACTTTACATGAATACCTGTCTCTGGTATGTTCTAGAAATGTTGAAGAATCTGAAATAATTTTAGTTGCTTGTTGTTGTTCTGAAACCGACTCGTAGTCATTACTTTCCAGCTCAAAATCTGAACTATGCTGACATTCTGCTGGCTCAAGTAGATAATGGTTTTCAACATCAACCTACTCTGGGATTCTCCTTGAAGCATAAATGTTCTCTTCCACCTCTAAGCATCTTCAAACAAAATACTTAATGATGAACATTTCCTTTCTAGAAAAAGAAGGGCAAGTTTTGAATGCAATCCCATAACATACTGTATCATGTAAGTTGTTTTCATAGACCTGATCTCCAATGGCATGTCATGATATTTGTTGTAAAACCTTCGATTGAAGACAGGCAAATATTTTCCCTGCTCTCTCTTCAAATCATAAAAATCAGCAAGGTATGAATCTAGTGATTTGTACTCACCCCAATACTTCACAAAAGCATTAGAAAATTCAATCCAGGAGCCACTAGAATCATCTCTTAGACCTTTAAACCATACAACAACATCTATGATTAAATATTTAGAGAACAATCTCATGATTCCATCCTCATGAACAATCTAAAAACGATCAACAAAATCCTTAAAGGATCCCAAGTGCCTCTTAGCTGAAACTTGATTTTCTCCAGAAAACTGGGGAATATATTCATAACAGTCAAGAGGATAAGGATGAAGGAGATAGGGAAGCCTTAAAGGCTTGAAAATATTCATCCTGATCTTAATTTGAAAAGCAAAGGGTTGTTTATGAGAATTAACAGGTTCATGACAAGGCCTAGCAATAATGAAAAAAGGTGTTGATCTTTGGACAGATTTGGAATCAATTTGAATCTCTACAAAATCAGAAGAGTGATCAAATGTAAGAGGAATTGCAATGCAAGAGTCATATTTAAGAATAGATTGTGATGAGGATATTGAATCAACATATACAATATAGGGCTGCAGGATTTCCTCTACTAAGGTTGGATATATACAAGAGGGATAATGAAAAAGTATGAAGGATTTAATAAAGAATAGTAACAATTCATGAAGTAGAATGATGAATTGATACCTTGATTTAGAATTCAACCTCTTCATCTTTTGTCAATTGGATCCTCCTCAGTGGATTCTTTAATGTGGAGTCTCCAGGAAAATGATTACAGTTGAAATTTATGTGTGTCTCTTGTCTGCCATCAAGAATCATATTTATGTCGTTCTCCCAGGGAAACTCTGCTTTCACTTTCATTCCTCGACAACGACGCCATTTTGATATCACTCTAAGAAATCACTCCCTGACTATAGAAGGGTGTAATATTGGTAACTTTAAAAAGATCAATAATGTGGAGGAAAAGAGGATCAGATCGAACGACATTATAAACTCATATCCATTTAGAAATACATCAGTCGCTTGAAAGGCCAAGGCTTTCAACTATGTAACTCATAAAGCTTAATTTAATGTGTGGAAACATGGATAATACCTATTATGCTAACATACATACCTATACAATAGTATATTTGAATGACCAGTAATGATAGGTAAAATACTCTTCACACCAGCAAAAACATATATAAGATTGCATATAATATATGGCCAGACCTAATAGGTATACTTGCAACTTTAGCTTATGAATGCACCAATAGGATAACAACTATCTGACACTAAGACAAACATCATAAGCACARTATATAAGTTAAGTATACCAATGGAGAGATGGGATGAAAACCTTCTGTCATTGAATATACATAAACTTGGAAAGAAAGGAAATGGAAAACTAAGTAACATAGTGAAAGAAGCTCGATGTCAAGATATATTAATGGACATMTCCAAAGGATGAAATGTACAAGTCTTCAAGAATAGAACCACAATCCTCAGACTGTTCTCCCTCTTTTTGGTGTATCAAAGGTCTTAGGCTTTATAGCCGTTACATCAAGGTTTCAATATCCTATTTTAATGGATTTGAAATACCTAAAATAACATAATATTTAACCAATAAGATCTAATCTGATCAGTATAAATTTAATTTGACAGCTGAAGCATTATTTGGCAATTTGTTGATGAAAATCACAGATTCAGAAATCTATCTTTGATGGCTGGGCGATTTTTTGCAAGAGTAATCATGCCATTTGGTGTTATTCCCTTACCACATGTCTTTGTTGGGCTCTAAATATGTCCTAAAACAACCTTAGTTTTAACATTAATTTATCAACCCGAGGATTCATCTTTTATTTCAAGAACATCAAAAAATTCTATGCAGATAGCTTGTAGAGGCTAAAATTGCGTAGCTAAAGAAAACCTGAGATTATCCACAATCAGGTTCCTCAAATGTTCATTTAAAGATTCTAATATTAAGATCTTACTTAAAAAAATTGAAATCTAATTGCTAACATGTTGTGAATGAAAAGGAACTAGAGAACCTGCTAAATTCATTTAACTAAAAATCAATGATTGAATTTGAGTAAAGACTTGCAGAATTGACTATTAACTATGAATTGAATTGCTAGAAAGGAAATGGCGAACTATTCTAATAGAAAGAAACTGCAATTGTAATCTAATCATAAGGAACAATAATCATAACTGAATGGAAAGGAACAACAATTGTAGCTTTAACTGAAAGGAACAACAATTTTAACTTTAACCGAAAGGAACGACAATTGTAACCTAATCAAAAGGAACAACTAATGCAAATCTTAAGTAAATGAAACACTGCATATGAAAACGTGAGGAACTGTCAAGAAGAAAACTACAATAATGGAAATTGGAATCAACAATCATTGACACTCAAGAGATGTATCTATCTTCTATATGCAAACCATATGAAATCATTAGCATGCTTATGCATTCGTCTTAACTATTGTGAAAGGGAATTGAATCGTAAAATAGAAATCAAACTGATACAATTATAGCTAAAACAATAGCTCCTTTAGACTGGGCCCTTGGTCCTTAGAAGCACTACTATGAGAAACGCAGTATATAGAAATTGTGAAAATGATCAAATATTTTATTAACTTCATAGATGGTACATCATTCACAAAAACGACTTGTGCAGAGTAACTCTGAGTCTGAATACTTGAACGTAATTCTTAGCTTTTATTTTAGGATCTATTATTCTCTCTATATACAATAATCTGATTAAATGAAGCCATCATGAGGATTGGAAGATCCCTAGGATTTCTTTACTATTATAAAGTTACAATATAGGAAACCGAATCATCTTTAAAACTGCTTGTGTGCCAAAAGTCCTTAATCTCCAATGGCTCACGCATTTTCAATATATCCTTTGCTATTTCAGTTTTGACAATATTTAACCAATCTTGTAACAAAATCAAACAATTCCAACCTTGTTTTAGAATTTATTCATCACGACTTCAGTAATATCATTAGAAGACATATTAATAATTTTCTATTCTATTTATCCCTAATTAACAGAAACGTCACTCAAGATTGTATCACAAACTGTGTGAATAAGGAGGATATTTGTACCCTTTTCATAACCCAACATACCCCTCGACTTACCTTATTGCATGTCCTTATGCAAGCTGAGATCTTACATGTAAAGAAATGATGCTGCAAGGAGGGAAAGTTGGTTCACTGGGTCTCCTGAACCCATTACTTCTTTTGAGCTCTTCAAAAGCAACATCCTCCCTTTTCTTGTTAATTTGATAATCCTTCTGGTAAATTTTTGGAGGAAACCATAGGATAGGGGGATTATGCCTGCATCCAATCCAAGTAGGTCCTTCCTCCAGGAGCAGTCTAGAATACCTTTCTACTCTGTAGGTAGCTGCAAAGTAATTCCTGAACCTGAAGGGCTCCCTAATTTTGACTTCATTGGAGGATGCATCCCATCTCACCTTAGAAGCAGCAAGAGCTTCTTCTTTGAGTTATCTAAAGTATATGATGCTTGAATGGATAACCTGTCGATGGATGGGGGATAGAGAATATATGACCCCCCCCTTTTCATAAAGGTTCTGTGTTGCATAATGGTTGGAAAGGACTTGAGGGGTTCTCCTCTGATCTAGAGATCTAACACTATTTCCCTCTTTATAAAATTATTGTGAGCCTTGACCCATATAACTTGGTTCTTAGTAAAGGATAAGAATGTTTGGAACTAAATGTCTCCAATAAAGAGACCAGGATTATTTTTCCTATCATCTTCCAAAATGAAATTATGGAAGTATAATTCACATAGAAAATAATGCACCTTTTCTTCCTGCTCTCTAAAACCTGAAATGAACTCAAGGACAGTGGAAAATGTAATTGGCTTACCTTCTCTGATGGATTTTACCCTTAACAATAGGTAACGTTCCAGCAAGAATAGGGTATAATTGGTGACATGGGCTCTACATATGATTGCATCAGAGTAAACATCATAAATCTGCTTGATTTGCTCCAAAGATTTTTCAAATTGACTTTGCATTTTCTTAATATTTTCTTGGGATTTGGTGAGCTTAGCATATGTTTTACTTTCTGTTGCTAACATATCCTTCAGTTGTTTAAAAATTTTTTTATTTTCATCCCTAGTGATCATTTCTTCTCTGGATTGAGTTAAGTCTTGCTGAGCTTGTACCAGCTCAACCTTTAGCCTATCAATAACAACATCTTGTTCCCGAGACTGAGCTGCTCGATATTCTTCTATAGCGCCCATCTCATCTCTGGATTGAGTTAATGCTTTCTAATATTGTATAAGATCTGTTTCCAGTCTATCAATGATAACATTTTGTTCCTGATATTGGAATGGCAGATTTTCTTCCATAGTCATCAATTCATTCCTACTTTGAATCAAGCTCTGTTGAGAGTGTATCAATTCTTCCTCCAATATCCTAATGGTGGGGTCTTGTTCAAGGGATTGAGGTATTTCCTTTGAGACTAGGGTATCTATCTGTACCTCAGCATCAATAGTTTCTGAAGGAATTAAGTACTCATTCTGAGCTACTACATCCTCTATTGTTATCTCTTCAGGGTCTGTCTCTGTTCCCATATAGTTTGTAGTGACCATTCTTTTAGGAAGAGGGTTTCTTCCCTACACTCTAGACCTTCTATTTTTGTTTCTTTGGTGGGGATTACCTACTTGTTCTAGCTGATTCCTCAATTCTTTAATAATTCCTCTGAGTTTTCCAACCTTTACTTTTAATGCTTCAACTTTTTTAACCTTTCTCTTTAACAACTTGTTCTCCTTTTTCATCTTTCTAATTCTCTTATGGATTTTGCATGCTTTATGTTTGTGAGGAGTCTCAATGTCTTCCTTATTTTGATTAGTAGGTAGTTTTTATTCTGTTCCTTCCAAGTGCTCTGTCTGTTCAAGAGGGCTTCTTGTCTCAGGATGTGGTTCTTCATATGTTGTGTCCTCAGGAAATGACATTTCGATATCAGGGAAATTTTTAGTAGGATTTGAAGAAGAGGCTCGTTCTTGATATCCTTTTGATTTATCTCTGTCAATTGAGGCTCCTAATCTCCCTAAAACCTGAGCTATTTCTTCTTCATAGATTTTCAAACATTGTTATGTCATATGCTCTGATGCTGGCTGGGTGTCTTCTTGACTATTTCCCTATGAAGTTTGTTCTGTATGATCAATACCCTGGTCATTTTCCTATAAGGGTTGCTCTGTTGTGTTATGAATTTCTTCATAGTTTCTTGTTCATCTTTTTCTCCTCGTTCTCTCAATGGGGGTTTTAGGAGAATCCATTTCTCTTTTTCTCTTTCTGGTTAGTGGCCCTGCTTGTGGGGTTTGAGCCTTTTTCTGTGAGGTCTGAGAGTCTGTCCGTGAGGTATGAACCTATGTCATTTGAATAGGGTCTGCCTCGACTTCGGGTTGAGGAGGTGAAACTTATATTTGGGCAGTGGCCTCCTCTCCCGAGTCCCTGTATCTCTTCAGTTCCCTGTAATGGGTTTTCATGACATAATTTAGGTTGTTCCAGTTGTAGAGGTTTACTGGCCCCAATAAGACTATCCTAGGTCAATTGGGTTTGACTCAGTGCCTTACTTACTATCAATTTAATTAATCCACGATGGCTGATAACAGTAACAGGATCCTTGGAATTCTATGTTCTTAAGGCAGCCTCATGTAACATGGAATTTAGAAAGAAAGGTAGATTGATTACTAATCGTTGTTTGAGTGCCACTAGTAGTTTGAGGTGGCGTGGTCGGATTACATCGTATCGTCCATCGCAGGTAATGTACCTCTAAATTACCCCTTCCATTTATTTCCATGGTTCACTGAGGGTGCTGGGGTTAAGTCCCTTTCCCTTTTTTCCAACTCTTCTCCAGGTTCTACGAAATATTTTACAGATTCTTTGAGCGTTGCATATCTTCCTATCCATTGAATTTCTATGTTAGGGAGACCTATAACCTCTACTACGATTTATGGAGTAACTAGAATTCGTATGTCCCGAACTATGGAGATTTATTTCTACAAATTCTGAAAGAATTCAAGCGTGATGTTTGTATCAAACCCTTGCAAACGGTTGAAGTACTCCATCCAACCTAAGCGGTATAGGATTTATCTTTCCTAATCTTTTACCTGTAGTAATGTTGTCTACCCGCGCATGCTTCGGCCACCCATATTTCTGTGAGAAAATAAGAACGACTATTGTTCCTAGTTGCAAATTTGGTTAGACCAGCTTGGAGGAATAATTGCCGAAAATAGAAAATATTAGCGAACAAGAAGTGTATAAGAATGTGGGTTTTCCATTTATTACAATCATTACATATTATTGAAAAGCGTGTTGAAAATAAACTCCCCTCATTAATGTAGAGTTCGTCCTCAACCGTCATCATAGGCGAATGTAATGAGTGTAGGTATTTTCAGTGAGAGGTAATAATTGCACTGCCGCTGTCGATGGGGACTAATCATGTATAATTTTCAAAAAACACTTTAAATCGGAAATCATTAAATGATAGTCCTCTTCCGTGGAAATTTCAAATTTATTATACCAATGCTCAAAAAATGTTTTGTGGATAAATAAACCAAAATAAATTAAATCTGTTCATTTAAAAAAAAATATTCCACATATCATAATATTGTTACTTTTCCCAAGTTATTGAGTATAACTGATATGATAGCCTTATTATTTGAGTAAAGGAAATATAGAGGTAGACAAAAACTTGACGTTTTTGAGATAAACTTCCATACCACAGGCAGATCCACTGTTGCCAGTAAGCGTCCATAGACTTGGAAATACTTGAATCGTCTTTTCCCAAAAAAGACCATTATCATAGTTTGGTAGCTAGATGATGATAATGCCACTCACTAGAGTGTAACTTAAGTGAACAAGCCAACTCATGATGAGACCTCTTGTCCTTTGACAAAAGAAAATGTCAGAGGCCATTTCCCTGGTGTGGTAGCCATAGTGGGAATGTTACTTAGGCTAGTATCCTATGATCGGGGTAGGTTGGCTCATGATGAGACCCCCTACTCTTTATGGAATTTTTTTATTACTTATCTATTATAGCAAGATTTGCCTCACCATTTCTATCTTGCACAAAGATCCTTTTTCCATTTCCCTATGTAGACTTATCAACCCCCTTTTGATAAATCTAGAGCCAAAAATATATACTTTTCCACATTTACACTCCCTAACTGCTTTGCAAGATTCATATATGCTTGTTTCTCCACTACAACTATCATATATCAGGATTTGTGCCAGAAAATACAAAATGAGGTCGGGTTTCCATGTCACGACATAAGATCTCTGATCTTTAGCCTTCCATATACTGGAAATGTTCTGACTGGACCCTTCAGTTGCATTCTGGAGGCTATAAGAGCACAATTTTGAGCTATGGAAAAAGAGAGAAAGAATTCAACTTTGAGAGAAAAGTTACTTTGGAGAAATTAATTCATATTGAGTCTGCATCCCTTTGTCCCTCAATTCTGAACACAGTGTTCAACCCCCAAGATATTCCCTTATTGTCAAGAGGATCTATTTATCTCTTTGCTATGAGCTTGCCTTTGGTGGAGGATTGAAGTGGTGGAGACCCAGTTGGAAGGAACTTGGTTTCTTGTTTTCAAACTGTGCTGACATAGATGTCTGTAATGTTGATACTTTTGTTGATCAATTATTAATAACAATACTCCTTTCCCATCCTCTCGATAGATATATGATTCTTATCCATGGGCATGTTTGTAATGTTTATTAATGGATTGTGCTATCTGATGTGCTAACTCATTTTATATAATGTCCCTATATACTTGCATCGCTTGCTTGTTGAGAACTTCTTACAGGTGTAAAGCTTTGGGTCAAAGTGCTCAACGGTGGAACGACATCAAATGATTGGATCTAGGTAGGCTTCTTCCTCATATTACACATTAGTTTATATAGCACATGTTGGAATTGAGTTGATTTTTGTAGTCATACCTATGTGTTGTGGTTTACCCTTGGCCATAGAGAATTTTTCCCTTGTAAAAGAATTGGCGACTCCATTGGGGAGAGATATTCCTTCTAAGGGTTGAAGTATTTTTCCTTCTTACATTGCTCTTTTGCCTTTGTATTTCTTGTCGTATCACAGTTGGACAAAGTCTGTTCACTCTGGGTCTGAATTTTTATCCTTTTGACCTTGCCTAGCCTTGTTTTAATAGATATACGCCCTTTTCTCTCGAACAGGAGCGTATACCACTTCCTCCTTTCTTGTTTGCTTGGTTTAGTGACTGTTGGGTAGGTTTTGAGGATCACTGAACCTTCTTAGGTCTCTATTGTACCTGTTGAGATTATCTGGGATGATAGGAAACCTTTTTGGAGTTGAAATTTTGGGCGGCATCTTTCTCTTTGTTTTCCATTTTTTATTTTTCCTTGGTAGTTGGGTTGTCTGCTTAGTTGCTTGGTATTCTTCTCAAGTGATTTCTTTTATACACAGTAGAAGTTATATATCAAGTCACTTATCAGTCCATGCATTTTCTTTTTAAATACATTGAAAATACAAAAAATAGGTATTTTGCATTGGTTGGTATTTTTGTCTTTGAAACTTTATCATTAACTTAGCACATTTAGCGAAAGATTGCATTTTATTTCTGAGTTGCAGAGTTAAAATTGAAGATTGCACTATTTTATTTATCATATCATTCACTGAAAAGTTAAAGTTAGGATTTTCATTATATCTATTTTTATTTTTATGCAGAGTCATAACACCATGAGTTTCATTTCCATACCTTTTTGAGTAATTACGACCAATAAAATTTACGCTTTAAACTAAAATTGATTAGTCACGATGTTATTTTTTAGGGTGCACAAACTAGCCTAGGATTTAGTGCCTTGGAATAGGATTTTGTGAGTAAAATTCTCCAAGGCAATTAAATCAACTTATGTGTTTGAGATAGTGAGTTGAGAAATCCATTGTATAATTGCTAATATCAAGAGGCTCCACTCACACTGGAGTTAATCATGAGGTCGCGCGAAGTTAAATGAAGGGATGACCCCTCGATACTCACCTAGGGTCAGAGATATTTCTGTGGATTTATTCGTATTTGGGGATCTTGCTAGTGCCCATACCTCTGTGAGAGGTGGTGCTTTCAAGGTTTTAGTCTTTTCTACCCTACCCATACGATGATCCAGACTTACGACTGCTCACCTGTGCATCAGTTATACAACGGTTTATTAGTTTCTTGACTTAGGTTTCTCATAGGTTACTTGCAAGGGTTATTCTTCTTGTATCTTGAGTCAGATTGTTAAGCCCTAATATTGGATCATTACCCCTTAATTGGGGCATATTATATTAGTAATGTTATTTTATTTATGTCGGCTTTAGGCTATTAGTTGTAATTATACCTCCTAATCTCCTATATATACCAAGGAGACATTTTCATTTTGAATCATCTTGTACTTGAACATTTAAGTGGGGTAAAAGGAGGTTGCCCTCTCGAAGAGGCTTATTATCTAAAATTATCTCTTTTTCAAGGCATTGAGTACTTTTCTTGAGGTTTTTCTATGCTATATTGATGTTTGGTTCTTAACATATGGTATCAGAGCTCAAGGTCTTGGGGTTTCGCT
>ML819535.1:27004-39348 GCA_009831015.1 Picea engelmannii
TTTCTCATTTCCTTCATAACTGCTAATAAGTTTATCCCACATTGATTTGGCAGTTTCAAGATGCATCACCTTTACAAACTTAGCTTCAACAAGTCCATTCAAGATAGCATTCATTCCCTTAGCATTAAAACTAAACTCTAACTTATCGTCCTTGGAGGCTAGCACAATAGGATTTGCATATCCAGTCTCTAATACATCCCAAACATCAGTACCCAAGGCCATTAAGTATGTTCTCATTCTAATCTTCCAGAAGGCAAAATCTGTTCCATCAAACAGAGGGGGATTAGTGGCTAAAGTACCTTCATGACTTTTCATGTTTAAGATTACAGATCTACCTTTGAATAAAAGGAACCCGCTCTGATACCAATTGTTGGACAATTGAGAGGGGGGGGTGAATCAGTTGTCCCTGTGCTTAAACAATTATGCTTCTTTTAAAATCTTTACAAGGCACTCAATGGCGATCACAATAATGCAGGGAAATAAACAATGGAACATTCAACATCAGTCACATATGTGAGAAACACAGAGACATATATTTCTCGAGGAAACCCATACAGGGTAAAAACCTCTTTTTATTTATATGAAAGGTAATAGTTACATTCTTTTCATTATCATACATATGAGCACCAACTCATAATGAGGCTACAACCTCAGTTTTGCAAGCTGCTACTTGCTAAGAGTACTAACTCTTTGTTTTCTCTAGCACCCATTAGAAGGAAGCACCAACTCCCTGGTTTCTCTAGCACCAACTAGAAGGAAGCACCAACTCCTTGGTTTCTCTAGCACCAACTAGAAGGAAGAACCAACTCCCTATGTTCAAGCACCCACTTGAACCTCTGAGGACAACAGTCCTCCCTAACACCTCCCGACCACCCTATTTTATAAATCTTTGCTACTAAAACTCATTACAGTGATATAATGTTCAACAATGGCTTACTAGACTCATCACTATTTTGCTGCATTTCATTGCTCTGTCTGCCTCACTGCCTTCCCGCACACATGACTTACACTGTCTATTCTTATGCTTTTTATGCTCTATGTGCCATGTCCATTCACTGCACAGTTCCTCTTCTGTTCAATTCAACTGCTGCACTCTCCTCCTTCTTCACACATGAATCACCTTCAACAATATCAACCACAACAACTCCAACAACAACAACAACACCCATCTCTTCTCTGTACCATGTACTTATAGATTCTATGCACCTTGTGCATTCAATGTGTGCAATACCTCTGAATACTCACACTGCACTGATATTCTCCACCTCTCTAGTGCTTTTCCTGATCATCACAACTCTTCAACTTCTCTGGTGGTTTCCACCATGCGTCCAACATCACTGGGTGTTATGCCGAGATTCCTTTTTCTCTCTAGCGGTTGAGACTCTTCGTCTTCTCTGTTACAGTCGAGCTAACCCTCTATGTTTCAGCTATAGGATCCAACCCTCTTCCAGCTATCAATCATCCCTATGACCTATCTTCATCCCATTGGAAGATTCCCAGAGACTCTTCAGCTCCTCTGGCAGAAACCATCAATGGTTTCTATTAGTTACACTGTGAGGAGCAAGATTAGCCTTCCGATTATGCTCAAATTCACCTGTACCATTGGATTAACTCTGAAGGGTATTGTTATTATTTACCCATTTTGCAATTTCACAATTCATAGATTCTGTGATGAGACATCTTGACTCTCCATGTCATGAGCTCTGAAAAGGAGCTTGGCTTCTCTAGCTCCCTCCTCTGCGTGACCAAAGGCGGTGACCACCGGTTACAATGACAATTCACCTTTTCGATATTTCAACATTTGTATGATCTAGTGTCTCGACACTCCCAGATGCAATCCTCAAAATTCTGAGGTGGAGCTCATCTGCACTAGGTCCTTCCTCCATGTGACCACACGCAGTAACCACAGGCTACACCAAAAGGTGCTTCAAACTCATGATCTTCATTGACCCTGATTGACATTCCATGATCTCGATGAATCAACGGTCCAGATATTTTCATGATCTCACATCTCATTGTTCCTTAGATGGAGGTTCTCGTCACTCGAAGTCGTGATAGGAGAAACTCCGAGATGGATCTCAGATCAATGGTCCACGTTCTTGGTGAATTGACGGTCCATATCATATCATGAATTCGCATCTCGTGATTCCTGTGATGGAGGTTCTCGTCACTCCAAGTCGCGATAGGCGAAGCTCCAAGATGGAGTTTAGATCAACGGTCCAGAATCCTTGGTGATCTGATGGTATGGATCTTTTTGTGATCTCACATATCATGAGTTTGAACCTCTTTCCTTTGGATTTCTCGATCTTCAAAACTCTGAAATGGAGTCTTTGTGGTGCTCTGATTTTTCGCAACACATCTTCTTGATCCAACGGTCCATGACTATCCTTTCTAACGTGGTTTACCATATTCACCTCCTAGAACTGACAGCCTATATCACATCTTGATCCAATGGCTAGGATCATGTTTCCATTTCGCATTTCTCCATTTCGACACTTCGTGATTTCGCCACTTCGCAATTTTTCCACTTCGCGATTTCACCACTTCGTGATTTCTCCACTTCGCGATTTCTCCTTCTTATGATGAAGGGTCTCAAGCCTTCAAGTCCCGATCTATGAAACTCCGAAATGGATTCAGAACAACATATTTCGACATTTCACATTTCACCTCTTCTTTCTCTTTAATGAACGTGCAGGTTCTCCCTGATCCAACGATGGTCGGATCTTATGCTCAGATCTGATGCCTAAGTTCTGCCCTCCTCTTCTGTGCATTCTTCTTGTCTGAATTCATATCTGACGGTCATCGGGGATTCAGGATGGGATCCAACGATCACTGATGCTCCTCCTCTTCTATTATCACTGCATTGTTGATCATGTTGATCTTTGTCATCGCTATTCTTTCCATCAATGCACACTCTGATCTTGCCATCACTGACAAGCTCACTTTGCCTGTTAAACTTGCCAACAATCCATAGCTCAATTTTTTTACTGTTGAACTTCTCTATCTCGATTCTATATGAGCTCACCATTCCTCTTTCTTTACTCGAATCTCCACTACAAAATCTCCCACTAAACTTAGGCTTATCACAAACCCAAGATAAACTTGATCTATCAAGACCGAGCCAAACCTTCAACAACAAAGGAATCCCTCTGAAGCCAAAAATGAGCTCTGATACCACATGTAATTTTTAAACTTGCGAAGTAAAGAAATGCATATAGATTCTTAAGCAATATAGAAATTAATCAATGGCTCATACACAGAGTACACAGAGATTTTATACTGGAAACCCTTAACCGGGAAAACCTTTCTTATTTTCATTATATTGAATTTCACCATTCTCCATACAATATATACAATGTTTTTAGGTATTTTGTAGATACCAAAACCCTAATCCCTTAATCCGGGATTAATTTACAAATCCGCTAAAAATAAGAAACACTGCCCCAAAACAAATTTCGGGGCACTGCCCCGAACCCTGTCGGCCCCAAGCTACTGCCCGTTGCCGAACACTGCATGTAACTAGGGGGGGGGGGGCATACTTGCCCCCCCCTGGGACCCCCCTAGGAAAGCACCTGATGCACACGACATAGCTCTAGGTGAAGGGATCGTCAAACGTAGTTGTCGTATCTGACGCACCCACACACACACACATGCAAAGAATATAACACATACCCAACAAGATCCATGCCTCCCTATGTACCTTACGGATTGTTACCCCCATAGAATCCATACTTTCCATTTCCTAGTCCCCCACAACCCATGGGTCCCCCACATCCTCATGCTGGGGTGAATTTTGTTCAACCCTCTCCTGTTTAGCAATATCAAAATTTCGAATAGCTGAATACGGCAAATCCGACCCATCCGTCGAAAAATGCCAAAAAGAAAGGAAGAAATAGGAACAACAACAACCCAGGTCAAGGTAGGAATCAACCCCAGCAGAACCAACCTACTAGGGGAAACTAGAACTAAGGGAATCAGAACCCCTAGGGGGGCAGTAATAATAGGCGTCAAGGGAGAAATAAAAATACTATTAAAACCAACTTCCCTTGTTCCCTTTGTGGTGATTTCGGTCATTACACTCATCATTGCCCCCAAATCTATGATTTCAAAAGGTTGAAAGACTCGGGTAGTCTACCTCATCCTCCAACACCACCTTCCCCTTAGCAGGCCCCACAACAATATGTGCAACAACCCCCCCCTTCCGTGTTGCAGAACCATATCCCACACCAAGGTGTGATAAATACCCAAAAAGACACACAACATCCCCCACCTCAGGTGGGACAGTACCTCAACCCAAACAATCCAGCAGATCGCACGATCCTCCTCACTAGTGAGGAAGAAATCCTTCTGCAAACACGTAATCATCCATATAATGCACCCACTGAGTCTCCTCCCATCCCTCCAGAGACAAACCCTGCACCGATGGGACCCCCATTGGTGATCCCTTTCCCTAACACAGATCCACCTCTTCGCATCCCTCGCATTCCATTATGTAGGAATGTCCACAACCCACAGACTAGGGATGCTCATAATTATAGTTTGGTTGACAACTTAGCACAATCCTCGGTTGCCATGTCAGTCTTAGAAGTCCTTTAGACTTGTCCCACTAAGTGGAAATCATGACTTTCTACCTTGGGGGCAGTCGACCTCGCAGATACTTGACTCATTACATTTGATCTCAACAGCGGAGAACCTCGCCTTCCCGCCTTGATCACTTTTCAAATCCCAATAAAAATATGGAACATCACAGTTCATCGGTGTATCATCAATGAAGGTGCATCTACATGCATTATGTCTAAATCTGTATGGCAGAAACTTGGTTCCCCCAAACTCATACCCTCTGCCATTACCTTACAAGCTTATGACAGATGACCATCATCTCCTGAAGGGCTCTTCCAAAATGTCCCCATAGAACTTGGGGGCAAGACTATTCTCATCGACATTGAAGTTATCGATGCCCCACTCGATTATAATATCATGTTCGGTCGTAGCTACATGTACGCTATGAAGGTAATTTCCTCTTCCGTATTTTGAACAATTATATTCCCCCATAATGGGAAGATCGTTACCATTGACCAAGTCTCACATTACGATCCTAACCCATCTGCCAACATCGATAACATTCTTCCTCTCATCCACATGAGTCATGACACATACCCACTCGTCAAGATGGGTCCCGGAATTTTCAAAGATCCATCATTGTTAGGAACTTACCATGGAGCACCACCGCTCCTTCATCCTTCCAATCAAGTATGCATCGTATCATCTAACAGAACTGACACAGAGGATACCCTTCCTCCTAGGGAGGCTTCTATCACATCTGACGTCCCACTAGTCACAGAACTTCCCCCTCATGAGCCTCCTGCGAACTCGTCGGCCCCACTAGTCCATGATTCCACCTCTCCCCAAGGACATATCCTAGTTTGGGAGATAGTTCCCCAAGCCATCACTCAAATCCCCTTCTTTTACCCTCCACCTAGCATTAAATCTTTCTAGGTAGACGCAACGCTTACCCTCCCCAATATGGTGTTAGCAATTCCAGTTTGGTATTTACATCCACCCGAGATGGTCTCTTGTCCATCCCTTCCCCCCCAAATGGAAGGAATCCCAATAATGATTCCCATACTTACTCTCACCATACCTTCTACACCCCTAGTCACTACCCCCCCTACCATAGCTGGGGGCAAGAGAAAGAAGAAAGAGACCACATCTCCACTTCCTCCATGCATCCAACCTCCGTGCACACTATGTGAGAAAGATGGACACCAAACCAACAATTGCCCATCTCTACCAGAGTTATGGAATTTGATTCCACTCAATCAAACTCCCTCCACACTCGCAACTATATCCATTACTACTGCTACCACCCCCCACTCAAGCAGTAAAGGGTTGCGAACCAAATTCGTCTGCACTATATGTTCAAAATATGGCCATTACACCCACCATTGCCCAACACTACCACACTTTTAGTAGACATTATCTGCCATACACCAAAGCTTCCAGAGTGAACCCAGTCTAGTTACGTCATCCTTACCAACAATCACTAACATCCGTTATGTCACAACTTCAGTCAATGAATGTATGAGACTCCCTTTCTCTCTATGTGAATCATTAGATCATTTTACATACCAGTGTCCTATGATTATTGAATACATGCAATGCCAATTGACCATGCTTTACAGATCCACAGAATCGATAGTTGACCTTACCTCGTCACTAGAGGTTCTTCATGTCATTTCCCCCAAACCTGAGGCCTTTCCAACACCTCCATGGTTCTTGGATGACTTCTCTAAGGATTCACCCCCCAATCCCCCCAACTCTCCCACTCATTTCCCTAAGGAAATTTTACACCCAACTACCACAGGTACTCCTTAGTACTTTGACATTTGGTTTATGTCGAGCGAACCCTTGTAATTTCCTCTTGTCATTCCCCCTACTTCTTCATCCACAGGGGGAAACCACACAACAACAGTTAGCAACATCACTCTTCATGACCCCTTGTATTCCCATCACTTCCACTGTGACAAGGAAATACTTGAAGAGTTAAACAACCTTGATTACCCATGGGATGTGCTACATCACCACACACTCTTCTTTCCATAGGAAGCCTCCACGCCTCCTAACCAACACCCCATATACGCGGTCGAAACCAAGGATTTTATCCCATCATGGCCTATTGACTGGTTCAAAAACCCCATTCCTGCCCCTGATGCTTTTGAAGAAGGCAACATGGCCAACATTTCCCCGACCATTAAAATCGACATTTCCATAAAAAAATGGCGTCATCTAGGAAATCACCATTGGAGCTTCTTGCACTCCTCAAGAAATCACCTCCTATAAATCCCTCTTCCAGGAATATCGAGATACTTTTTCTTGGTCATACATGAAAATGCCTGGCCTCGATCCCTCTATCGTCGAACATTACATCGACACCTGGCCCGACATTACACTAGTTCATCAAAAACAGCGACTGCTACACCCATCCAAAGTAGCGGCCATCAAAGATGAAATTGACAAATTACACGCTATCGGGTTCATCTACCCCATCACCTATACATCATGGGTTTCCAACCCTGTACCCGTTAACAAAAAACAAGGCACTATCCACATCTGCATGAAATTTCATGATCTCAATCACACATGTCCCAAAGACAACTTTCCAACACCTTTCATCGATCAAATTATCAACGACTATGCAGGCCACGAGGCTCTATCCTTCATGGATGGTTTCTCTGGTTATAATCAAATTCAAATTCACCCAACCGATCAGGACAAAACGACATTCACTACCCCTTGGGGTACTTTTTCATATCGTGTCATGCCTTTTGGCTTAAAGAATGTTGGCACAACTTTCCAATGGGAAATGACATACATTTTCCATGATATGGCTCATATCATCCTCGCATACTTGGACGACCTCACAGCTCGATCCAAGAAACGCACCCAACATCTTGATGATTTGCGAATCATCTTCCAACTGTGTCGTCAGTACAACATCTGCTTGAATCCCCTCGAGTGTGTATTTTGCGTCATCGCAGGGCACCTCCTCAGCTTCATCATTTCCCAAAGAGGTATTACTGTGGACCCCCTCAAAGTCCAAGCTATCACTGAAATTCCACCTCCCCAGAATTTACGTCAACTTCAGAGCCTACAAGGCAAGGCTAACTTTCTACGACGATTTGTCCCAGACTACACCATTTGCGCACATGGTTTTCTTCGCTTACTATGTCACGAAATCCCATTTCACTGGGATTAACATGCCCAACAATCATTTGATGATCTTAAAATGGCGCTCTCCAATGCCCCTTTAATTAGTGCACCTGACTACAATCACGACTATATCCTCTACATATCAGCATTAGCTATTTCAGTAGCAGGAGTTCTCGTTCAGCTAGGTGATGACAATCGTGAGCATGTCATTTATTACGTTAGTAAAAACCTCTGAGGACCAGCCTTGAAGTATAAACACGAAGAGAAACTAGCTCTTGTAGTCATCCTCACAGTCCAGAAACTGCGTCACTACATTCTGCTTCGCACAACTAAAGTTGTAGCAGATTCCAACGCTATGCAATACTTTCTCAGTCGTTAGCAAATTAACAAAAACATTTCTCAATGGATCATTATCCTTCAGGAGTACGATCTTGAATTATCAACACCCAAGAGAAAGAAAGCCCTCATTCTCACCGAACTTGTCATGGTCCTCCCCTCTCACATCACCAGTGCCCCCGTCAATACTGACTTTCCCAACGAACACCTCTTTTACATCACTTCAGATGATCCTTGGTATGGTGACCTCCTCATCTACCTCTGAACTCAAAAGTTCGGTAACCACCTTTCACGAGATGATCATCATCGTATTCTCCATCAGTCCCCTCGCTACCTCCTCATCGGAAACATCCTATACTAGCGAGGAGTCGACACCATTCTTCGTCGATGCCTGACCATTGACGAGGCTGATAGAGTCTTGAACCACTGCCAGAACGGTGCATGTGGGGCCATCTTTTGGGAATATCCACTGCTGTTACCCATGATTTTGGTCATCTTGATGGTGTATTGATGATGGTGTACTCAGGCTCCTAATAAGAACACTCTCCTGAGAAAAGTGACATTCATCTCTTCCCAGAAAACATATTTTTGAAGAGAGTTCGCAGGTTGCTTATATCCTAGGGTGAGAGAATGACCCATTCTTGCAGGCTACCTTCAGCTAGGGTGCAAACTTCTCGCACTGTGATACATAGCTAGGGTGCAAACTTGTTCTAAATCTTGGAAAAAGATGAAGTCTCGATGGTTCTAGAAGGGAATCTTCTAGAGAATGGGTTGGCATTCGAATGGTTATCTTTGTATTGGTTTCCCTGATATTGTGGGATCATTCTTATCCAAGTAACCATCTCATCCTCTCCTATATATTGATGGAATTCTCATGGAAAAGGTTAAGTAAGATTTATTGGAGAATTGGTGAAATAATTGTGTGAAGGACCTAGCTTGAACATGAGCTTGGAGACTCTAGCAAGTCTATCAAGAGGAATTGGATCTTCTTCATACAAGGATAGAGCAAGTGTGTGTGTTGGAACCAAGATCCACCGAAAGGAAGCTTGTGACATCAAGGCGATCAGGTTGTATCTTCTAATTTCAATTAATATGATACAGTGGCATGTCCTTTTCCCATAAATTCATTATTAATTTATTGTGTAATTCCTTGATCATACACATAAGTTGACGATTGAATATATTTTGCTATCTTCACTTTGGTTGGTTTGTGTTGTCTTGGTCTTGACCTCACGAGAGCACCGTAGAGAAGTAGGAGAAACAGATACCATAGGAAGCGATACAAAGGTATGTTACTTGTTCCTCCCTACTAGCTAATTCAATGGTCATAACTTAGGGAAAGAGTCATGTCCTGTCCTGTTTTGTTCTAGATCCAGGTGGATCTAGGGATATCTGTTAGTGTCCGCACCTACCATTTAGTCCGATAAAAAAATTGGTGACTCCACTGGGGATATAACCCATTTTATTTGTGGTTTTTGGTGTTTTTCCTTGGCCATTTTCTCTTGCCTTACCTTTCTCCATTCATATCAATCTCTGAGTCTTCAGGATACCCTGATAGACTCTCTGGGTTCAGAAACCCCTTCATTTTTTTTTTCTTTTTCCAAAAATTTGCTTAGTTTCAGACATTCTCGCACTGCACTCCATAGTGGTCTGCGAGAATATATTGAGTTCACACTCTGCTTTTAGGTCCAGTGCGAGGTTCTCGCACTCTACTCAAAGCTAGCCTACAAGAATGACTCATTCTTGCACTGTGTAACACTGTTAGCCTGCGAACCCTCTTTTCAAAATTTTGGCTTTAAAATTTTTGCATGTTCAGCTACCTAGATCAGTTTGGGTGCATGAAAAGAGCTTCTTGGACCATTGGTTGATGTTTTCTTGTCTTCGGATTTTGTGCACGAACAGTCTTAGGAAATCAAAGGCTCTTCTTGTCCATTTTTTCTCGAATTTCATTTCTTGACTTTTCTTGGCAAAGATATACTCTCTGATCGTGGAATCTGAGTGTTCATTTGGTTAAGAATCGTTGATCGGTTTGAAAGTGGGGATTATTTGTATTTATCATTTGCTCATTATTTGGAAGATCACTTTTCTCATGCAATTGAAAAGACTATTTTGGTCTGCTTGTTATTTTTGTTTCCATTGAAAGATTGGTTTGTGTTTTTGTCTATTGCTTGTTCATTAGTTTTTGGTTTTCTTCACTCTCACCATCATGGTGTAGGTCCTTTTTAAAAACTGAACAAAATTTTTCTTTCAAAAGCATTTGATCTTTGAAAGTATTGAAAATCAATTGTTGAAATTATTGAAAAAGGGACAATAGAGAATTGTTATTATTGCGTGATTTGTTGCAATTGCATTTTAAAGGAAATTGTGTATCGTAGTTCAAGATTGATCTGGAAAACTTCTCTTTCCCTCCCGTACATAGGATTCATTGAACAAAAAATGATATATTTTATTCCTATCTATGCATCATTGGGTCAGAATCTCATACAATATCAGTTTCATCTCCTCTTTCTTTGAGTAACAACAACCCTTAATAACACTGTGCAATTGTAAAATTTAACTAGTAACTCTTTTCTAGGGATCTATTACACCAACATTTAGCTAGGCTAGCGCTTTGGAATAGGTAGAGAGATACACTCTCCAAAGCACAAAACACACAATAGCATCTTGTGTTAAGGAGTGTTAAATTCCATTTACAACACTTTGTCTTGGGAAGCCCTTCTTACACAAGGGTCAAACACGAGGTCACATTGATATTGATAGAGTTACTCACCCTGCTTTGTTGATATCAGTGTAGAGATTACACATATTACGGGGGTCACTTGGAGGTATACCCACAATGATGAGTGGAAGCCTCTTGAGTTGATTTTGGGCTAGATACCCTCCCTTGCGTGTGGATCGGACTGTCGACTATCCCCCCAGGCTTTATTGTTGTCGGTGGTAACCTTAGTGGCCTATATTTCTAGGGTCTTACACAAGGTGACTGTGAAGGCGCAAGTCTTCATGGTACCTGGAATCTATGTTGGCCAAACTCACTCGGCTTCCTTGGAGGGTATACCCACAATTGTGTGTGGGAGCTTGCACCAGGGTGTAAGTCCGTTAAGCAGGTCGTCAGCGTAACTTTTCCACCCTAGCCCAACCCCTTCTTGTCTCATTGTTGCAACGTTGGATTTCATCACCAACTAGTGAATTTAGAATTATAAGGTCTTGTTTGCTTGGTATTGTTTCCTAGATTTTGTTTACTAGCGTGTGTTGTTTGTTTACCAAATTTGACCATACGATTTTCTTCATAAGTCTATTTCGTCATTCACAATAGATCCTCCACGTCGTTCACGTAGAATGCAGGGTTTATCTCCAAAGCATCTGGAAGGTTCTCAACCCCTACCTACAAGCTCACCTGAGGGCTCTCCTCAGTAGAGTGAAGTCCAATACGTTACCATGCCACAAGTGGAACAAACTAACTCTCTTGAACATTTCCGAATAACCAATACTCGAGAGGACTTTCGACTTCACCTCGATTTTGAGAGACAGTTTATGCGAATGAATTATTTCGGAGACTTCGTTGTTGTGTCTTCTGGATCACCGGTTGGACCCTTTCCAGGAATAGAAGGCCAAGATCCTTTTTGGTCTACAGGCGTTTTTAGACAGGACCTTTTTGGTGCGGGATCAGGCATTGAAACCATCATCTCACCTGTGATTTCCGAAATCTCCAACCCAGAGATAATACCATTTACTACTACTTATTATTTTCCTGGTACGAATGCCCCACGCTCTGACCACATCTTGACCATCCTTATAGAAATGGCCCATCACTCAGATACTATGAGTATTGACACTGGGATTACCGCGGTTAGCCAAGCCCCCATCGGCACACCGCATACGCCTGGTGTCACCCCAACACTACCACCCAGATACTGTGTGTTGAATGCTTCCATTCCCACTCCTATGCAAACCCCATCCGACTCTCCTGGTAGTCCCTCTTCTTTTGGGCACTCTCTTCCCGGTTTTATTTTGACACTCCCTCAACCTCCTTTTGGAGGACCTTTCTCATCCTCCACTGGCAGTCTTAATCCTAGCGGCACTATTCCATCATTCACACCAAATTACTAGATTCTTGTCGGTGGACAATTTCACCAAGGTGGTATGACTCAACCCCCTCTCAGCGGACAAATTCCTATTGGAACACAAATCCCAATTGGAACACAACCCCCAATTGGAACGCTGCCCCCAATTGGAAAACCACCTCCGATAGGAGGACAAACCCCACCTTATGGACAAAACATACCTCCATCCTTGGCCCA
>ML819535.1:55166-69794 GCA_009831015.1 Picea engelmannii
AAAGTTATGCTACCATTATTCTCTTGAGGACTCTTCTATCCTTGCCAAGAGTATACTTGCATCATTTCTTTGGGCAATCCATCTCACCCCTTGAGTGGATTAACAAAGAATTATTTCACCATTTTCATTTTTATTTTCAAAGTTGTAAGAAGAGCTTATTTGTGGGGGTCCAAGAGCCCTCCCTTGGAGGAAGAAGGGACTCATAGTCCCCTTGCTTCTCGGTGTTTTCTTTCACTAATATCAACCTTATCATTAGTGACATGGGTCTTATTATTTCTTTTTTCCTTATGTCCCTATGTTTATAAATTTAGTTTTTGTTTTATTTCTTAGTTTAATTCTTAGTTATTGTTTTATATTTATTTTTCTATCCCTTTTCCTTGCAGCTGTCCTACTCAGCAAACCTAACTGAGCTTGCAAGCACCTCTATTTTGCTCACTAAGGTGACGAAAGAGGAGCAACACCTGGGGTGGTAGCCATACTGGGAATTTCACTTAGTTTAGTATCCTATGATCATGGTAGGTTGGCTCGTGATGAGACCCCCTATTCTTTATGGGAAAAATTTTATTGCTTGTTTTTTTTTTTTTCATCATTCATTTTTTTTTTAGAGGTGTATTAAGGGACGCTCATCTACTCGTTTAGAGTAAGGGATGGTGTAAGGAAGTGTAAATATGCCAAGTAAAAGTTCTCTTAAGACTCTTTATAATATGAAGGAAAAATATCATTCAGGTATATTTGTATGTATATAGGGAAAATAAACAAATTATGGCATGGTGACTGATTATGAACAAGGTTTAAGATATTTCGAAGAGATTAATCCAAAAACAATTTGACAAGGTATGGAAGATAATACACAAAATAATGACAGATCACTGTGATGACAGTTAGAAATAATGCTGGTGAAAATTATTTGATGAAAGGCGTACCCCAAAGGAATGGATAGCGTTTGAACAACAATGACAGAAAGGAACAACAATAAGGAAGAACATAGGAGGAGTAGTAGTTGTTCCTTTTAAAGGAACAACAAGTTATGAGAAGGAACAATAGTCGCGCAAAGGAACAACAGTCGCGAGAAGGAACAATAGTCACGAGAAGGAACATCGGTCATGAGAAGGAACAACAGTCACAAGAAGGAACAACAGGTGTTCCTTTCAATTGAATAGCAATCACGCGAAGGAACAATGGTTGTTCCTTTCAAATGAACAACATTTGTTAATTTTTAACCATCTCAATGGATAATTTTGGAAACTTCCCCATGGAAACATTTGTTCTCTTGTTGAATCTAAGGTTGGTTAGTCATCAACTAAATTCATTCAATTATTATGGGTCAGTTTATTTCAGAATTGAGTACGGGATGGTATATTGATGTCATGAGTTCATTATGGTTACTCTATTACTATTGCGGAGTATGACATATTCATTTTTCTATGAAAGATTGGGTCCACATGATAGGATAAAGCAAGAGTGAGGAACGAAAAAGAGTGCTAATTGTGTTTATTATAGTTATCCTCCCTATCTCTTCAAAAAAATGAAAAGAAAAAGAAAAACTGATACTTAATGAAAACTATATACAGTATGTACAATGTCAACAAAATTCATCATTTATGGAGTTGGGGTGGTTGGGTTACCTTCCCAACCAACCAAAATTTGAACGATAGGATCTTTACTTACTTCCTGGTAGAAAGATTATTTTGAAGGAGAATGATGGTAAAGTCATAGCCAGTGCCCTAAACCAAAAATGGAGATCCAGAGCCATCAATGGTGCTTAAAGTGACCGTTCCATTATCATGGACTTCCTCAATTTCATATGGTCCCATCCACCGTGTTTGTAACTTTCCTGGAAAATTGTGAAATCTGGAATCATAGAGAATCACCCAATCACCCTTCTTAAATGATTTCTTTTTGATATGATTGTCATGCCAGGCCTCTCTCTGTTGTTGAGTAACAACTGTGCACTCCACAACACATAGGTGTGCTTCGTCCAATTCATTGAGTTTTTGAAGGTGTTGTTTATGTGTCATTGTTAGATCTAGTCCAATTTCCCGGGCCATCCTTAGGGTTTTAATCTCAAAATCGATTGGGAAGATGGGTTCTTTTCCATAGACTATATGATAAGGAGAGTAGCCAGTGGTGTTACGCCATGTTGTTCGATAAGCCCATAAGGAATTTGGAAGCTCAGTAGCCCAATTCTGTCGGTTTGTTGAGACAATATATGTCAGGATTTCCTCCAGGACCTTATTTGTGCTTTCTACTTGCTTGTTTTCCTGTGGGTGATATGGAGAAGTAACTCTATGATTAATATGATAATTTTTTAGGGTGGTGGTGATTCTATGAACTGTAAATTGTGACCCCCCATCAATGATTACTTCCTTGGGTAGTCCATAGCATACAAATAATTTGAACATAAATTTGATGACTACCTCTTCTGTTGCATTTGGTAGGGATTCTTCCTCTACCCATTTAGTCATGTAGTCTGTAACTACTAGAATATAGGCCTTTTGATTTGACTTTGGATTGAAGGGGTCGATGAATTCTAGTGCCCATGTTTCAAATGGTTTTGTGACTATTTGATCTTTCAAGGGAATTTCATCATCCTGACTTGGTTTTCCCATCCATTGATAGTTGTTGCAGGTCTGGACATATTTCTTCGCATCTCTAAATATTGAGGTCCAGTAGTAACCCATCTATAAAATTTTGTGTCCAGTCCCGCGATCTACAAAATTCCCACCACAGGGTTCGTCATGTCCCGCCTTTAGTATGTCGTAGATTTCATCATCTAGTACACATCTACGGATATGGAGATCAACTCTTGTGTGGAAGAGATATCCGTTGATCCAAGTGAATCGTGCGCTACGCTGGATGATCAATTTTCTTTCCCTTGATGATAGATTTGTCGGTAATCTTCCCGCTGCTAGATAATTTTCCACATCAGCGTACTAAGGTGGCTTTGTGGTAATGACAAACAAATGCTCATCTGAAAATTAATCTTCAAATGTTAAGGATTCGTCTGTTTTGGGTATGCGGGATAGGAAGTCTGCGACAAGATTTTCTCTCCCGGGTCGATCTTTGATGGTGATGTCAAATTCCTGCAAGAGTAATAACCACTGAGTAACCCGTCCATTAGTAATTTGTTTATTAGCTAGATATCTAATAACATAATGATCAGTATACAGAATAATGGGATAACCTATTATATAATGGCGAAATTTTTTGATGGTGTGTATAACAACTAAAAATTCTTCTTCTGTTACTGTATAATTAAGTTCAGTTGGAGTAATATTCTTGCTAATGAAATAAATAGCGTAAGGTTTCTAGTCTTCTTCCTGTCCAAGGAAGGCGCCTATGGAAATATATGATGCATTGGTGGAGATGTGAAATGATATTTTCCAATTTGGTCCCCTCAACACCGGTGTTGTTGATATCATCTTCTTGAGTCTTGCAAATGCCACATCACACTTGTCAAACCATTGAAACTCCACATTACCAGTCAGAGCATGTAAAGGTGCACTGGTTTTTGAAAAAATTTCCATAAATCTACGATAGTATCCATAAGCACCAATGAAAATATGTACCTTTGTTTGTGTGTGTGGTGTAGGTACATTAAGAATTACCTCTATTTTTGTTGGATCTACTCTAATTCCATCTACAGAAATATAATTCCCTAGTACCACACCTTGTGTCATCATCATGTGACATTTTTCGTGGCTTAAACATAACCTGGTAGCAATGCATTGTTCCAGTACCTTCTCCATATTATTTAGTGCTTGGTCGAAGTCATCACCATAAGGAGTGAAGTCATCCATGTAGACTTCAAGCCCTTCATTGAATATGCTCAAGATGGCCCTTTGGAATGTGGTTGGAGCATTACATAGTTCAAAAGGAAATACTATGTATGCAAAGGTACCCCTGGGGCAGGTGGATGTAGTTTTATCTTGATCTTCTGGGGTGATATGGATCTGATTGTAGCCACTAAAACCGTCTAGGAAAGAAAATAATTTCATTCTTGCTAGAGTATCCAGGACCTGATCGATAAAAGGTAAGGGGAAATGATCCCTTTGAGTGGCTTTGTTAAGTTCCCTGTAGTCAACACAGATCCACCATTTCCAATTTTTCTTTGGGATGATCACGAATGGGGAAACCCACCGATTATCTGAGATAGGGTATATAAAATATACATCCAACAATTTTTGTAATTCTTTCTTTAAAATATCCCTGAGATGGGGATTCAGTCTTCTCTATGGCTATCGGATAGGTCGAGCATCCTTTTTAATATAAATGTTATGTGTGCAGAGTTGTGGATCGATACCTTTCATATCATAATACTCCCATGAAAAAGCTTGTTGGTATTTGGAGAGGACTTAAATTAGATTTTGTTGTTGTTGTTCATCTAAATTGGCATTGATATTCAGAGATGTCCCTAGTGCAATCTCGATGGATTTGCTGTCATGAACAGTTGTAGTTGGAATTTGTTGTTCCATTAAATCTTCCAGTGGGTCTCCCTATGCTTCATAGTCTAGAAAAACTTGGAGCATCTGGTAGGTTGGGTTGCTCACAATGGCTGGGATATTAATAAACCCACTGATTATGTCATCCTTAGCTGGTTTTTAATTCTAAGAGCTTATTCCAGTGTGAGAGGGGCTCGTAAATCCTTTTCTGGATATCGTGGTGGTGGAAATTATGGATATACGAAAGTTGGGCTTGGCTTGGCAGGAGGATATAAGATGATATTCTTTGTGATACCTCCTCTAGAAATTGTCATATTTCCCGTTCGACATATTATGCACACATCTACTATTGTGAGCCATGGTCTACCCAGTATCAATGGATGCCCTTCAAGTCCACTTCTTGGGTTGACGATGAGGAAATTCACCGGATATTCCCAAGAGTTGAAGGATATGGCTATATCATGTAATGTGCCAACTGGTTGAACCATCGATCGATCTGCCAATTGTAACATAATTGCGGTGGGTTTGAAGGAGTCAAAACCCAGGGTATTGCAGGTTTCCATAGTCAGGATGTTGATTGTTGCTCCCAAATCAACTAGTGTAGTTGGAAAAGAACAACCCTGGATCTGAACTGTTACTATGGGATTCCCTAGATCTGCATATTTGATTGGTTCTTGTCTACCAAGAATTAGATCAGACAAGGCTCCTACTATGCGAACTATCGATGATGAATTTTTGATCTTCCTAATAGGCTTCCTTCCACATAGTTCCTTGATTGTTTTCGCGTAAATTGGAATATCCTGTAGTGCTTGCAGGAGTGGAATCTTGAAATATAAATTCTTGAGTTCCCCTACAATGTCAAAGTTGGGATATTCGTTAGGTTTTTCTATCATTAATATTCTGGGGAATGGAGGGGAAGGAGTTGCATCCTTATCATGATCCTGTGATTCAACTGTGTTTCCCCCCTGCTTGATTTCTTCTTTTATTACCACAGTTGAGGGTGTTATTGTTGGTTTTTTTTCATTCTCCTTCTCTTGAGAAACATTATTTTCTTTAGGAGAGATTATATGCCCCGATATCAAATAGAGTTTGTTGCACCCTACTGAGTTGGTTTCCCCTTCCCTGTTCTCCATAATCTGGATGGGTTGAGCCAGTCTATTATTAGGATTTGGGTGAGGTTGGGCTGGTAATTGGGGGTGCAATTGAGATTGAGGGTTTTGGGGCAGTTGGAGTGGAGCTTGCAATGTGGGTTGGGTTTGAGGGGCCATTCCCATGGGTTGATTGTTTATCCCCATGGGGCGCTACCAATTCTGGTTCCAATTTGGGTTTTGGGCAGTCATATTGGGCCACTATGAAGGGTAGAGGTTATTTTAATTTTTCCATGGTGAGGTGGGATATTGTGAGCTAGGCTAGGTAAAGTTTGCAGTTAGTTGATTCTTCCAGATAGGATTTGCAATGGAATGGTTTGGTCAAGTGGGATTTGCAGGTGGGTATTGGTGGGGATTCCAATTCTGATTAGTAAACTATTAGCCCTACCATGCGTTACCAGAATTTTGTTGTTGATTATACTGTCCAGGAAAGAGAGAGGAAGGGTATTGTAGTGTATTCGAAGGTTGGTTCTGCCATTGATGATGCTAAGCCATCAGATATAACGTCTCTGTTTCTTCTTCCACTTCTCTAAAGACAAATTTCAGTCCAGGGAGTGATGGGCATTGTTCTGTGTCGTGATCCTTGGCACAGATAGCACAAACCCGAATCAAATCCAAAGGGAAATCCCTTGGACCATGTTTTCTTCTGCATATATGGATAAATATGGACAAAGTCTGTTCTGCTTCTGTTTTTTTCTTTCTGTCCTGCAATACATCCAATTTTGTAGTCAGAGTGCTCAGAATATTTGTTTTGAAATTTTCTAAGAGATTACCAACTTCACCTCGTGTGACACCCCTACTTGTAGTATTGTTACTTTTGGTGAGGGAAGTCCACATTCCTATTCTGGTCCATGTGCTTCCTCGTGAGAACCTGATACACAATTGAATGATGTTATCATAAGTTTCTTGATAAATTTCACCCTTTCCCATTAGATTCAATGTTTCTACCCATTCATCTTTCATACCCTTAATCAAAGTTTCCTTAATTACTTCACCTGGTAATGCACCATAGGGTGATCTTTGTAAATTATACTGAAATATTTCAACATATTCTTCTAATGATTCATTTTCTTTTGCAGTCATTTGAAAGATTTTATCTTTTAAGTCTCTGGTTCTACAATAATCCTGATATTTTGTCAAGAAGGCATGTTTCATCTCATCCCATGAGTTTATAGTTCTGTCCCCTAATCCCATAAACCAGCGTAGAGCTGCTCCTTTCAAAGTGTAGGGGAACAATTTTAATTTTTGGGGTTCATAGGTGTAATCATACCCTCTACATAGGACATAAAATTCAAATAAGAATGTGTCCGGGTCTTCTGAGATCAATCCATGAAAGTTTGGAAGGTTTTGTAGGGGAATTGCCTTCATGGGGGCATTGGCAATTGGATCAAATATCAGATATTCCAATGTGGAAGTATGGGGACGTTGTTGATTTGGTTGTGCCATTTGATCGGAAATGTGCTAGAAATATTCAGGGATTTCTTGATCTGGGTATTTTGTTCGAGGTGTTTGATTATCTAACCCTCTAGGGGATTTGATTGCACTCCCTCTATCTAGGATTTTAGGTATGCCTTCTTCTTTCTCAGGAGATTCAGGATCAGGGGGTCATGATGGATCTGTCTTGGCAACCCTGTTGGTTTCGCCTACCCCTTCCTCCATATTACGATAATTTCCCTCTTCTAAAGGGGTGAGAGGTGGAAGATCTATGCTCTGAAATATTTCCTTAGTCCCTTCAATTTTTCTGTTAATCTTAGCATGGGTTGTAGTTGGTGAGACGTATTCCTGAGGGATTTGGGTATATCCTTTCCTAGGTCCAACCGAAGCTTGATATTCGGCTTTTCAGATGATGTTGTCTATGAAAGTGCTTATCCTAGGGAGCATCGGGCCCTGAGATTTGGTAATTTTTGGTGGGGGTTTTGGTTTTTCAAGATCTCTCTTCTTAGTCATACACACTTCACACAAAAATAACTTCAAGAAAGAAAACACCTATTCAACCTCTTAATGCGTTAGCTAGAGGTAGGCATTGGCATAATAATGTTACTTATTGATTGTGTAGGTTCTTACCTTCTGTCTTCAATACCTCGTCCTCTAGAGGCACAATCTATGCTACCTTTGACATTCTCCCCGACAACGGTGCCAAAATGTTGGGCTCTAAAGATGTCCTAAAACAACCTTAGTTTTAACATTAATTTATCAACCCGAGGATTCGTCTTTTATCTCAATAACATTAACAAAGTCTATGCAGATAGCTTGTAGAGGCTAAAATCGCGTAGCTAAAGAAAACATGAGTTTATCCACAATCAAATTCCTCAAATGTTCATTTAAAGATTCTAAGATTAAGATCTTACTTAACATAATTGAAGTCTAATTGCTAACATGTTGTGAATGAAAAGGAACTAGCTAACCTGCTAAATTCATTTAACTGAAAAGAAATGATTGAATTTGAGTAAAGCCTTGCATAATTGACTATTAACTAGGAATTGAATTGCTGGAAAGGAAATAGCGAACTATTCTAATAGAAAGAAACTGCAATTGTAATCTAATCGTAAGGAACAACAATCATAACTGAATGGAAAGGAAAAACAATTGTAACTTTAACTGAAAGGAATGACAATTGTAACTTTAACTGAAAGGAACAACAATTTAACCTAGTCGAAAGGAACAACTAATGTGAATCTTAAGTAAAAGGAACAATGCATATGAAAATGTGAGGAACTGTCAAGGAGAAAACTACAGTAATGGAAATTGGAATCAACAATCATTGACACTCAAGAGAGATATCTATCTTCTGTATGCAAACTATATGAAATCATTAGCACACTTATGCATTCATATTAACTATTGTGAAAGGGAATTGAATCGTAAAACAAAAATCAAACTGATACAATTACAACAAAAACAGTAGCTCCTTTAGATTGGGCCCTTGGTCCTTAGAAGCACTGCTACGAGAAACTCAGTATATAGAAATGGTGAAAATGATCAAATGTTTTATTAACTTCATAGCTAGTACATCATTCACAAAAATGTCTTGTGCAGAGTAACTCTGAGTCTGAATACTTGAACGTAACTCTTAGATTGTCTTTTAGGATCTATTATCCTCTATAGATACAATAATATGAGTAAATCAAGCCATCCTCAGGATCGGAAGATCCTCAGGATTTATTTACTATTATAAAGTTACAATATAGGAAACCGAATCATCTTTAAAACTGATTTTGTGCCAAAAGTCCTTAATCTCCAATGGCTCACTCATTTTCAAGATATCCTTTGCTATTTCGGTTTTGAAAATATTTAACCAATCCCATAACAAAATCAAACAATTCCAACCGTATTTTAGAATTTATTCATCATGACTTCAGTAATATCACTAGAAGACATATTAATCATTTTCTATTCTATTTATCCCTAATTAACATAAAATTCACTCAAGATTGTATCACAAACTGTGTGAATAAGGAGGATATTTGTACCTTTTTCACAACCCAATCGTCTTCAAAACCTTATATTTATTCTCCTAATTATTACCCTTTATTTATGATCATTCCSACATGTCCTGGAATCAAGAAATCATGATCTGGGAAGAAAGAAGACKTTTATGGACTCTTCTGCACATTCAACGACTCGTTTTCTCTGTATCTGCTCTTTTGGCCACCGAAAATGAAAGTTTTCAACGACTCATTACACTGTGAAAAATCCATTTAGCCGTCGAAAGATAAAATTTATTTTTGGTTTTTTTCGAGATAGGAATTGATTTATTCATTTGAATAATATATTTAAATGCTTGTCTCAAAGATTTTATGATTTATAAATAAATATTCTACRTTATAGTGATTTATCATGTGATATCAAAATAATTAGCAAATCATTTTTTATCGCTACAAKACCTATGCCCATTGAGTCTTGACCCCAACCACTTCACCCACTTTACATAGATTAGAGAGGGATCTCTTGGAAACTCTCCTTGACCTAGGGAAACATCTACCCAATAGGGAACCTTGTCAACCCTCCCATATTCAATCTTGACAAGTTGTATAATGTCTTTGAGGAGTTAATTGTTTGATATAGTAATCCTTGATGCACATGCTTAGGTGGATCATTTATTGATTGGATTCACTTATCATGATGTTATGACTTGAGATCCTTGGAGGGCATTCTTATTTGTCTTTGCAAGACCTAGTTCATGGATAATTTTGGAAGAACAAGCCTAGCTTGGGCTTCCATGGGGCTGGAAGCCCACAAGTTGGATGCTAAGGGTCCATATGCCAAATCACATGGATGAAGAATTGGAGACTAGCTAGAATATGATGTGGAAGACTTATCACATCCATCCATGCCAAATGATTTTCCAAGGAGAGGAAAAACATCTTCTTTTTGAGCTTGACATCATATTTAGGGGCTAGAGTTTGGTGGTGGTGTTACCACTCATTGAAACATGGGCATTTTGAGGAGGATGAGGCCTTGACCATGAGGATATTTCCTAGATGATTGACCCGTGGCCTTTGGAGGCTTACCATTTCTTCTCCAACATCAACGTCTTGTTCCAAGTGTCAAAACGTCCCCTAAAGGGGTTACACCCATGTAAATTAATGTTTTATTTGTGCAAAAATGAAATTTTAAATGGATTGTTTAATATTACTTTGTTAAAGGGGGAAAGATTAGGTTTGTTGAACCTTTGTCTTGTGGTTTACCCCTAAATATGTGGACAAGTCACCTTGGTGACATTTTGTATAAATAAGAGATCATAATATCTCATTATAACATAGCTCTCCCTCTTGTGAGAAGACTTGATCTGAAATTTTCTCTACACTTGGCATATTTGTCTCTTGTGCATTTGTTTATGGTTATGTTTGGTGAATGGTGTATGGAGGAGTGAGGCGCTAGCCTTGGATGAATGGTTTATATCATTTATGGTGGATTATATTAGAATATTGATTTGGTATGGTTTTTATTCTTATGCTATCATTTGTTTCAAGTTAAGGATTATTGTCTTCATGATTTATTGCTTGAAGTTTATTGATGTTGCAAGGGTTTGTTTGAGAAGTAAGAGGATTTACACCACTCATATTCAAACCCTAACTAGAGATACTTTCCTTGGGGAGTAAGATGATTTACACCCCAAGGAGGTAGCATATCTAGTTAATTTACTTGACTCCATTAACCAAATATTTAAAGGCACTAGTCATTTGTTCATTGCATTGGAGATATAAAATCATTGCCTTGGGAAGAGTGAATTTTGCTAGTTTCAAGTTTATCGTTTTGGAGAAGTTTTCCTTTATCCTTGAGATATCTTGCCTCATTAGGGCATCCCTCTTCTCCCACTACTTAGATTTCTGTTATAAACATTAATATACAACCATTAGGGATGTATAAACCTAGTTGCATACTCCCTCTTATCTCATAAACTAACCCTAGGAATTCTTTCTAACTTCACTCACCTAATCTACTAACTAGGGCACATTATTAGGGTAATTTTGGGCACTTTTCTATGGTTAATTTTTATGTTGCATGTCATTTAATGATATAGGAATAAGGATGGTAATTTACTACAAAAAATAATTTTATAACAACTTGCATTTTTCAATCTTAAAGTGTTATATTCTGCCATAATTGATTTCTAAACTCATTGATCATATTTCCAATTGATCTTGTGATTTACATACTTAGTTGGATATTTATTTGCTGATATAAACTTTCATATAATGCTACAAATTAGGGATATAAATCTTAACTTGATTATCCATACTAACATATAACATTGCAAGGTGTCTTTCTTTGTGTCTCGGGTAGGTACAATCATCTGGAGTAGTACTACATATTTGAGTCAAAAATCACTTGATTTACAAGGCATATATTTCCACATATCACTCCACTTAGATTTGAATTCTAGGGGTTCCTCTTTCATCTCCATCCATGTACATCTCATTCCCCCTAGGGTCACCGAGATCGCCTCCCTAGAGTGACCTAGTCACCCTTGAAGTGTGGGACCTATATTGAGGTGGAATTGGGTGTAGGATCCCCTAGTGACTTGATTTTGTGATTGGTTCAGGATTTTCTCAACCTACAACTTGTGCTATAACATTTTGGTGTCATTTTCGAGGAAGATTTTGAATCATCTTCATACCCTAAAGGAAAATTTGGTAAGCCATCCCAAATCCTTTCCCTTATCTTTCCTGGAGACTCCACCCAAGGGACGTTCCCTTTCCAATTTTCTTGATGAGCTCATGTCAAAGTTCATATGGTGACTCAACCTTCCTACAACCCTTCCTTTCCCAAACCTTTTCCCCTTGGAAGGTTCAAAACTTCTAAGGTTTACCAAATAAGGCCTCCTATCAAGTCTCCCATTGTTAAATTGTTTTTACATAATACCCTTCCTCTTTCTCCAATGGCTCACCCTTGGGAAAGGGACCTCTACAAACCCATTAACATGGTCAATATCCAAGGTTACCCTAATACAATGCCAAACAAAGTCAACAAGTGGTTGCCAAAGTTCGCAGGAAATAATGTGATAATTTTTTAGGACCACATATATGTCATGGGCTAGGACATGGACATTGCATGTATTGAACATGAAGATGTGGACATGAAGTTATTTGCCTTATCATTGACTGAAAAATCCATTGATTGGTTCAGAGGACTCCTTGACAATCATCTCATGTCCTACGATGATTTTTCCAACTTATTCATGAGTAGATGGTGGGACACTTAGTGCTCAGTTTAATGAGATAAAGAAAAAGGAGAATGAAACAATAAAGGAATTCATTACCATATTTGACAAGTTGTACAATTAAATTCCAACAGAATATCGGTTTGTCTCCTCTATGTCAATTCGTTTGAAGGACAATTTCGATTCATTCTCAAAGATAAAAATCCCATGTCATTGGACGAGGCTAAAGAGTTGAGTATCAACATTGAAGATAATCTCCTTGATTAAAAAGTGGAACCTTTTTAGTACCCTCATGCCAAAGAAGAAGCAAATACTAAGGTTTCCAACAACATTACTTATGATCCGATCACTCTCTTAACTCAAAATATAGACCAGATGAATACTCAATTTGTCCAGGTGAAGAATCAACTTATGAGACATATGACTATAGTGGAAAGAAAACAATATGCTCTGAGACCTCAGTTTACCAGACAACAAAGACATGCCACCGGTTGGAAACAAAGACCTCAACAAGAGTCAAAATCCCCATATACTTTGAAACCTATTGGGACAATTGATATAGAATATTGGTGCCTCCCATGCCAAGGAACCCACAATGAAGATGATTTCCCCCAACGAGACAAATATTATCCTGGCGATATAAACTTCATTGATATGATTTTCAATTTCGAAGAGGAACAAGTTACCCAAGAGCATATCAATGAATCCAGAAGAAGAGGAGAAAGAGAGGGGAGAGTTCAGGCCTTAAATAAATTGACAGATTATGAGAAGAAGGAATTAAGGAAGAGGGAAATTCTAACCTACACTAGAAGAAATAAATCTTCATCCCCTCTGTCACTTCCTAATACTCCTCTTCCATCAACAGAAAAGGTAGTTCCATTTCCTCCACCGATGGTATATGAGTTGCTTCCTAAGCCAACTCCTATAGATGATATTCCATTAAATATAGATGTTGCAAGAATGTTTGGAAAAATAAATATGACGGTCTCGTTGATAAATATGTGTAAGATTGTAAGGTAGCTAGAGAGGTAGTGGGGGGGTCCAAAGGGCCCATAGTGATAATAGTGGAGGCCATTCAATGTAAGGTGGACTAGGTCCATTATATTATTAAATAAGGCCCACTATGGTAGTTACATATAATAAATGGGTAGTTAGATATAATAAATGTAAGAGGACTTCTCAGAAGGTTCTACTTCTAGAAGATTCCTCCTCTAGAATGTTCTTAGGTGATGATAGCACTATATAAAGGGGTTCAAGCAATGTAATGGGACATGAAGAGAATTATTGTATTTGGAGCGATATCTCAATAGGAGGATGCCCCCTCAAAGAGGCAAATGAACAGGAGAGGATCCCTTCATAATAGGATCCATTGTATGGTGTTGCCCTACCTCAAGGGTTTTGGTAATAATAAAGTGTGGTTTCTTCTATATTTATATGTGGATATATTATGTATTCAGTATTTGTGGTGATTATATTTTTATATCGATTCAGGTTCTTAACAAGTGGTATCAGATCACTTTCCTTGGCAGACTTTGTGGGCAAATATTTTTTATTTTTGCAGATTTTTTTTTTGGAGAAAAAAAAAAAAAGAGGGTCGTGACATTCTAGAAAATTTTGGTATATTTATATGAAAAAATTGCAGAAACAGGTTCTATATCTGAGTTCCTCTTATAAAAACACCCAATTTTAAAAATAAAATCACCTGAAACGGAGTCCGGAAAGTCAAGATATTGAAGTTTTAAAATCTACAATTTTTCAGGGGTTTTTCCGTGGACGGCGGTGTGATTTTTATTTTTTATTTTGTTCGCATATGGAGTCCGAATTTTAAAAACAAATTATATATCTGAGTTCCTCTCACAATTTCACCCAATTTCAAAAAACAAATCATCCGAAACGGAGTCCGGGAAGTGAAGTTATGGGCATTTTAAATTCAACATTTTTTAGGGTTTTTCCAGCAAAAGTCGTGATTTTCTGTCGTAACTTATTGTTCTCTTTTTTGGGTTTTTTCATGATGGATGTGGGACCGAAGAGTTTATAGAGTTCCCATATGGATATTTTCTCTCAAACCCTCAAATAAATTCTATATATTACTGAAGAATTCAAAGCCCAATTGTTTGACACATCGAATGATAGATTGGATGGCTTTGCAGATGGTTTCAATGATAGTTTTCGTAGTATTCAAGATTATTTGGATAACATGTAGGAGAGGTTTCTTATCGCATGTTAAGCCATAATATTGGCTCATTACCCCTTAATTGTGGAATATTATATTAGTAATGTTATTTTATTTATGTCGGCTTTAGGCCATTAGTTGTAATTATACCTCCTAGTCTCCTATATATACCAAGGAGACATTTTCATTTTGAATCATCTT
>ML819536.1:11997-23071 GCA_009831015.1 Picea engelmannii
TATAACATCTGGAGGCTGAATTTGCCCAAAAAAATTACAGATCTGAGTTCTTCTCACAATTTCACCCAATTTCAAAAAACAAATCAGCTGAAACGGAGTCTGGGAAGTGAAGTTATGAGCATTTTAAATTCAGCAGCTTTTTAGGGTTTTTCCATAAAAAACCATGATTTTATGTCGTAAGTTTTTCATGGCGGCTGTGGGACCAAAGATTTCATAGGTTTTTCATATGACTATTTCCTCTCAATCCCTCAAAGAAATTCTACAAATTACTGAAGCATTCAAATCCCAATTGTTTGACACATTGGATGACTTTGCAGATGGCCTCAATAATAGTTTTCGTAGTATTCAAGATTCATTGGATAACATGCAGGAGAGATTTCTTATGGCGGAAATCAGGGATGAATATAATCAAGAAATATATGCTTGGTATGATTTTGAGGCCAATTATGATGATTGGTATATGGATAGTTGTCATTTCTGGGATGACAACCACTTTCATATTTTATTTGATGACTTTACTCCACCTTTTGTAGAGAACATCAATGTCCCACATTAGGAGCTAGTTACCAGCATCCAGCCTACATATTCTACAATGGTATTGTTTCTTACATATTCATCTTTGACAATCTCCGACTATGTGGATGGATATTCTTATTTGGATCCACATGATAGGTGTTAGTATTGGGAGCATCATTTTCAGTTGGTTATTGGGTGTCGATATCTTCCATGTGGGGTTCACATGAGAAATTGGACATGGGACCTTGGTTTACAATGGCGGTTGGACTACTTCATCATGGTGGCTACCATTTCTCAATGGAACCCTAGTTCTCTAGTCTACTTCATCACTATGGTCCACACTTATCCATGGGACCCTGGTATATGGTTGTACATCAAGTGTTGAGGACAACGCTTTCATAAGGGGGATGGAATGTAAGGTAGATAGAGAGGTAGTGGGGGGGGGCAGAGGGCCCATAGTAATAATAGTGGAGGTCATTCAATGTAAGGTGGATTAGGTCCACTATATTATTAAATAAGGTCCACTATGGTAGTTAGATATAATAAATGGGTAGTTAGATAAAATAAATGTAAGAGGACTTCTTAGAAGGTTCTACTTCTAGAAGATTCTTCCTCTAGAATGTTCTTAGGTGATGGTAGCACTATATAAAGAGGTTCAAGAAATGTAATGGGACATGAAGATAAGTATTGTATTTGGTGCGGTAGCTCAATAGGAGGATGCCCCCTCGAAGAGGCAAGTGAACAAGAGAGGATCCCTTCCATAATAGGATCCATTGTATGGTGTTGCCCTACCTCAAGAGTTTTCTCTATATTCTTGTGTTATTGTTATGGCGACTAGTTTGGTTTATTATTGGTTATTTCTTAAGTATATTTTTAGATCTGGTATAGGTTCTTAACAAGGGTCAACCTGAATTTCTGAAAAATATATCTTATGTTTATCTTTTTATTCTGGAGTTGACTTTACTTCTGGAGCATTATAATTCTTCTTTATTATTTTATGTGAGGCCAACCTCTCTTCTAAGATAATCTTTGACTTTCAATGGTTTTTCTTTAACGTCTTGGCAACTTTATCTATAAGAAAAGTTATCTCAGAAGTGAATACCTCCCACAACTACCAAAAACATCAACAAGATGCACATTCTCATTCATTGTACATGTAAACACCATATTATACTAATTCATTATTTATAGTTTTAGAGTGGATAACATTGGTTCTTTTTCACATATGCCAGAACATGTTGTCTTGAGATTGACATCAATTAAAGTTTATCAAACAAGATGTTCTTAAGAGGGGAGATATTTTATATGCGTTTGGGTTTTGGATTATGAAAATACATCTTTTTTGTGTAAGCTCCCCCAAAAACCTAGGCATGTTCGAGATACTTTTCCTCATACATGCTTATTTAAACATGAGCTTAAGGACATAAATCTAAACCAAAAATATCGCAAGCATGTGAGAAACCATATCCAGAGGATGAAGTAAATCAAACCAATTCCAATCAACAATAAACTATTCGAGAGAAGGATAACACTATTTGTCCAAAAGTGATGACTAAGGATAGAGAAGAAGACATGGATACTAGGATTTCCTCCTTGAGGGTGGTATTTATAAATAAAGTCCCTCCATGGGGGATAAAGAGACTTCATAATTCTGGTACCTATGATTATGATAAGGAATTGGCTCCATCTCTGAATTATTGAACCCTTCTGAAGTCCCTCTGGAGGGAATAAAGAGACTTCATAATTCCACTACCTATGATTCTGATAAGGAATTGAGTCCCTCTCTAAATTAATGAACCCTTCTTAGAGGGAATGGCATGAAGTTAAAAAGAATATAATAGATGAATATTGTTCAAAGGAATAGAAAAGATATGTAGATTAGTTATATAATATTATTTTTGAAAGTGTATTATGTACTGAAAAGTGTAATTTTCTTACAATTCTTTAATATAATAACTATTTTTCTTTGGAAAAATGTATCCTCTTTTAAAAAAAATTGTTCTAATTTATTCTTAATAATCTATACTTAGTTTAAATACATAGAAAAATAATTGTTTTTTTAGTTTTCTCTTTATTTATTAGTAATTAGTGATGTTGATTATGTATCCATCCTTATTCAATTTTTGTTCATATAAATTATTTTTAATAATATAAGGTGGAAACTTAGTTAATTTTTGTTCATATAAATTATTTAAAAATAATTTAATGTGGTAAGATTATTTTCTATATGCATTGTTAATTTTTCTAATTTAAAATATTTAATTGTTAATTTTCAAATTTGCTTAATATTTTTACAATATTACATTTTATGATACATCGCTCCATTTTATGATACAATATTACATTTTTGCAATAGTTCCATATAAACATCAAGTATAAGACAAGAAGCACCAATCACGTCGTTGATTACCTCAGTTGCCCATCAGTTGCAGCACTCACCACGGTGCTAAACTCTTGTAGCCATGAGACCTCCGGATGGCCCCAAATCTATGAGAGAGATTCTAACTTCATCACCACCTACCAAATGTTGGGTGCAAACATAGTTGTCATTGATTTCCATGTTCAGGACAGGTTGTTTTGTCGTATAGGCCATATTTGTGTTCCATCAAGTGAGTGAGAGAAGTTGATTGGGGAAGCCCACTACATTTGGGTGGCAGGATACTTTAGCATATAAACGACAATGGCAGTGTTGAAACAACATTTCTATTGGCCAAAAATTTGACAGGATGTCAACAAGTATATCAAGTCTTGCACTGCCTGCGCCATTTCCAAACCGACCATTAAGAAACAAGGCATGTACACCCCTCTTCCTACTCCTAAAAATCGATGGGAATCCATCTCTATGGACTACATGTTGGTCCTTCCTTCTATGGACTACAATGACTTTGTTTTTGTGGTGGTTGATCATTTTTTTGAAATGGTGATTCTAGTCGCCTGGAAGAAGAGCATCACAGTAGAGGCCACTACCAAGCTCTTCTTCGAATGAGTGTGGGTACATTTTGGGATACCAAAAACCATCTTCTCATATTGGGATAGTCGGTTCCCAATCACATTGTGGTCAAGCATATGGTCACTGCTAAACACCAAGCTCACCAAATCCACTTCCTTCCACCCCTAGACGGATGGCCAAACCAAGGTCATCAATTGAATGATCATGCATATCCTGCGCATGTACAATTCCAAGCATCCCCACACATGGGATGAGAGTCTTCCTTATGTTCATTACAGCTACAAAAAAACCATACATAGCTCAACCGGCCACAACCTCTTTCAGGTGGGGTTGGGATTTCAACCATTGGGTCCCATGGATGCTACACTACCCCTTCCAGCCACCCAAGAAGATTTGTCCCATGCTCAAACTAAAGGCAAAAAAGCTACATGGTTCATTGAGAAGATCCAACACATCTGCCAATAGGTTCAGGATATTTTTCATAAGTCCAATTCCAAGTACAAGTACCGCCATGATCAACATCGAGTGCCCCACCAATTTCAGGTGGGAGATAATGTTTGGTTGCACTTGAAGAAAGAATGCCTTACCGGACCCCATCGAAAGCTTTGTCCACTCCGCTATGGACCTTATACCATCACCAAGGATGTGGGTGACAATGATTTTGAGCTCAACATTCCCCCTTCCTTGGCTTGCACCCAATGTTTAATGTGGACCTCCTTTGGCCATACTTTCCACCATTATTGTACACCTTAGAGGTAGCAGAACAATTTACATTGAAAAATCTCAACCATGAGTACATGGAACAAGMATCCACTAATAAAATCATGGACACACAAGTCAAGGGCACTCACCAACAAAWTTTTCATCTTTATCATGTTGTCAAAGCAGGGCARCTTCTACACCAAGGCAAGTGGCTCACCAATGGCCAAATTTAGCAGAACTTCCCTCATCTAATGGGGGAACTTAATGAAATKGAGACAATTGATTCCTAAGGGGGGAGGATTGATCTAAGTCGATATCGATGGAAATCCACCTATTCCAATTGACTCACATAAAAATGTCATCTTGACAGTTTCAGTTTTCATCTTAGCAGTTTTTTTCTAGCTTTTYGGGTCCTAAACTTCAAGGGCCATTTTGAGGCCCTAAACAATGTTTTTGGGCCCGCCACAATCACATTGTAGACAAATTTAGAGTGTGATGACATAATTTGTATTCCTCGGATAGACCTTTCCAATGGGATATCGTGCGCCTAAAACAAAGATTGTATGCAAAATTTATGACCCCGAGAATTTGATGTACTAGCTTACCCCAACAAGGCTCACATGACTTTTGGCGCTTCATCTCCTAGGTTTAGGTTTTTAGAGGTATAGGTTGTTTTCATTCATGTTTGATGTAAAAATTCCTTTGGAGCCTCATTGTACTCATCTTCTTGTGAATGAGTGTAGCCATCGCATCTCTTCTCAGAGATAAGCTACCACCATTCTAGCAAGCTTGTTTAAGTCTACATTTTACATTTTAAACATATTTCTTTATTGAATAGAAGCCAAGTTTTACTATATCTCTATTATTTTTCATTGTATTTCTATGTTAATAATATAGATATGTATTCATTTCATTCTAATCATAAAATTAGGATCATGATCATGTTGATATTATGGTAGTTGCAAGAGGTATTAACCTCCACGTGCAACCTTTGACAAGACTAGAATATTTTGGGAACCAAGAGAAACCCTAAAATGTTGGATAATAACTCTAGGAGACAATTCAACTCAAGATAATATTTAATCTTGAGTTATTAGCCTCTAGAAAGAGAATTTATCCCAATCAAGTGAGATGGAGTAGTATAAATAGAGGGCACTAGAGCTCATTTATCATACTCACTCTCACAACTACATAAGACTATTGGTGCACAAGTTTGGAGAGGAACTGCAGCTACAGCTGCTGCAACTGGCATTTTTGTTTTGTCTTGGACTTTATCTTGGTTATGGTTTGGAATTTCTCCTTGGTCTTTGGTTATTCTTTCTTGGTGTGTTATCCTTGGAGAAAGTAGCACTACCTTGGTTGGCTATTAGATTGCTTCTGGAACTATTATGTATTTCAATGTTAAGGTGCTCGGGGGTGGCCTTTATGCCTATGGTTGGGTGACAATATTGTTATATTGTTTATGGTGAAATGAGCACACCTATTTTTCTAACAAGTTATGGACCCATGCTATCCTCTAAAAGTTTAACTGTTGGAAGATAGATTGGGATAGCCTAGTGCACCCTAGCCTAGTGCACCTCCTGGTACTCTCAGCAAGCCAAGGCATCAAGTTTGATTTTTTGGTCAAATTAAAAGGTTGACCAAGTCAAAGAAGTCATGACTTACTCTATGAAGTCATAAAACAAGTTAGAAGGGGCTTCTAACTTCAGATCATGGAAGACAAGGATTGACCTCATCCTTTCCAAGAATAAAGTGTTGGATATCGTGAAAGGAAAGATCACGAAACCATAGTTTGAAGTGGGAAAAGAGAAGGAACCTCAAAACATTGCATCTATGGAGAAGTTCAAGGAAAATTACATCAACGCTATTAGTATCATAGTGGACTCTGTAAAAGACCACTTGATACCCTACATCGGTCATCTTGACTCATTTAAGAAGATGTACAATGCCCTAACTAACCTCTTCTTTGTCAGAAACATTGGACAAGTAATGAGTCTGAAGAATGAGCTCTGTGACATGAAAATGAATGATGATGACAACATAACATCATACTTTGTAAGAATCTCTCAGTTAAGATATCAACTACAATCTATTGAAGAAATCATTTCAGAAAAGGAACTAGTAAATATAGTACGCAATGGCCTTCCCAAGGCATGGGATGCATTTTTTGCAAGCATGAACAAAAGAAAGGAGTATCCCACATTTGAAGAACTTTGGACTTGATGTGCAAAATAAGAATCAAGGATTCACGCAAAAGATAAATCCCAAAAGAAATATGGTGATCAAGCCCTCATAGAAAAATTCAAGAATTTCATGAATAAGAGGAAGTTTGGCTTAAGGAAGAAACCAAATGAAGAAAAGGATATGTCAAAAATACAATGCTTCAACTATCGAAAATATGGTCACTACAGGAACCATTGTCCTGAGTTAAATAAAAGGAAGGAAAAAGACGAAGAAATAGTTGTCGAAGAAAGGGAACCCTCAAAGAAATCCAAGCAGGATAAAACAAACTTCTTCTTCTAGTCAAGGTAACAATATTCTTCTATAACATAGTTCGTGTACATACCATATTTATATATTTCATGTACATATCATGCATATATATTTCTTAGAAGAAAATATGGTCAGTGAAACAATAACAAGATAAGGATTTCTATTACGATGACTACAATGCACATGAAAAAGATGAAGTACGTTGACAATATTTGGTGAAAATTATTGTGGAATCTATTATATAAGTAACAACTGTTAGATGGGACACAATCAAAATCAAACTTGAAGAGACCAGAAAGAAGTCATTAATCAAGAGGAAACTAGAATAAAACTTGTGACACTTTGCAGAAAGAAATAAGGATGAATACGGAATCATGGACTCTCTTAGATGGAGGGAGTTGATTGCATAATTCCAAAAGAAGAGCATACATTCAGACATGAAGCCTGGATTAGGAGGGAGATAATCCTAAATGATATGGTCCATTGAAGAATATGTGAATATTATAAAGTATCTTTCCATGTTCCACATTGAAAGTAGTAGCCATGATAAGAAGCACGTGTTCAATTTGACTCTAGAAGAAGCTTTCCTCGAAAAGAAGCCTTAAGTATCATTGGTTGTCCATCTACATCCATGTTCCTATGATGAAAGGAAAATTTTGGAATCTTCAAGAAGGAAGGGCATGGAATCTATAGAAGACTCCATGGACCCAAAAGTTAAAGAGGAACATAAAGAAGAACATGAAGATTCCAAGAAAGAAAGAAAACCCAAAACAATCAGTTATTATATCGAGAATCATAAGACTACTAGCTTGGTTTGAACCCACTAGAAGAAATCAAGAAGAAGAAATGGAAGTTGTGATGAAGAACAATGTATGTAAGAAAATATGAAAAAGACTTATGAATGGAAGCATTACGAGATTCAGAACTAGAGGTTCTTCTAGAAGGAGGGAGAAGACTATGACAACAACTTGTTTCAGTAAACTATATATACCTCTTGCAGTATATATGGATTGAAATTTACATGTAAAAGATTATTCTTCCCAATAAAGGAAATTGAGAAAGAAGATCATACTAGAAAGAGACCCATATATGCAAATGGAAGAATACCTTGTATTGATTCAAGCAACTTGATGCAGAGTATCTGATATACAGCAAAAGCATGGAAAAAACTTCCAATGACAGAGAAAGTGTATCAGAATGGTTACTCAGAAGTCTGGGATGATGGATTGCAAATCCATGGAAAACTCTCATGATAACAGATCTGAAGAAGCTTAAGAGACTCTAATCCAATTGGGCAGGGAGTGCAGATGACAGAAGGAGTGCTACTTGGATATGTTTCAGTTTGATCTTTGCCACGATCTCATGGGCTAGTAGGAAATAGAAGTTTGTTTCACTTATCACTACAAAAGAAGAATATATTGCAACTTGTGATGCTTGTACAAAAGCAATGTGGCTCCGTAAGTTGGTTTCTGGACCATTTGATTAGGCGTTGAATTCGACCATGATATATTGTAATGATCAGATCTATGTGAAGATTTTAGAAGCTGGTGTTCCATGACAGGTCGAAGTACATTGAGATCAATCATTATATTCTTCATGATAAAGTCCATAAGAGGGAAGTGGTTCTCTAGTATATCTCCACAGATGAGCAGATAAGTAGATATTTTGGTAAATCCTCTATCCAAGATGAAAATTTTTCATACTTAAGAGACGAGTTGGGGATCGTGGAGAAGATTTCATTATTGAAAAAGGAAGTGATTATTCCTAGGGTTGGAGGGAGCACTAATATGTTATTGATTTATGGACAGTCATTTTCCAATTCAGAAAATGGTCCAGGATGGTTAGTTCCTTTCCATTTCGGAAAGTGGTTCAATATTTTTTACGGATAGACATTTTCCAGTTTGGAAAATGGTCTAGATTGGAAAGTCATTTTCATAATGAAAATGGCATGATATATTGTTTATGTACCATAGACAATGATTCCCCTTGTGGCCAGTGTGGAGGAATGGTCTAGGACAATCGTTCTTCTTGGAAGTCACTCTGAGTAGTGGTCAAGTAGAATGGTTCACTTTGTCGGGAAGTCATTCTGTCGAAGTTCATAGTTGTGAGCATTTTCTAAGAATGTTTAATTTTGGAGGTTGGTGTAGGACAGTCATTTCCATAGGAAATGGTCCGGACAGTCATTTCCTAGGGAAGACTCATTCTCTCTAGGTTTCACTCTGATTAGTGCTGGAGGAATGGACCAGTTAGGTGAATGGTCCAGGTTCATAAATTAGGGACAAACATTCCCTAGGGCAGACTCATTCTCTCCATGTTGCATTGTGACTAGTGTTGGAGGAATGGCCCAGTTAGGTGAATGGTCCAGGATAAGAAATCAGGGACAATTATCCTTCTATTCTTGGGAATAATAGTCCAAATATCCCATGGATAATTTTTTACTTTCTAAGGGAAGATACTCTTCCAGATATCACAGATATGAGTGGAAGAAATGGCCCAGATGACTCAGTCTGTATCATGATATTGTTATGTAGGTTGATATCATATGATATGATTGTTGTGGAGACTATGTATCTCTAGATAGTAGCTATATGCCACTATGGTGGATGTGTTCCACTGGTTGTGACTATGTGTCACTAGTTAATAGTTGTTTGCTACTAGGTGTGGTTGTGTACCACTGGATAATAGTTTTGTACTACTATGGATAGACACAGTTGTTTTCTATTGAATGGAATTGTTCTTATTTCCATGGAGACTATCACTAGTGTTGGATATTATTACCAGCTAGATGGATAGTCAGTATGTTGATAGAAAAACATTCTCCCTGTGGGAAATGGTCCAAGGCATTCATTCTTCTAGTACATATGTCCGGATTAGAAGAATAGTCTTTGTAGCCCATGGTGTGGCTTCCAACATTTATTGGAACAATTATTCTTCTAGGACATATGTTCGGATTATAAGAATGGTTCTTGTATCACTCTATCGAGTGAGTGACTTATTCAAAATCATGCCTGATTACCCAGATAGAGTATAAATTTGAGATATGATGTAGTTGATGATATCAAATGATATTGATAGTGATGATGGTGCTCATGATTTTATCATGAGATAGCCTATGTGGATATGATGATCTTATCAGTTGGATGGTATGTTTGTTCTCAAGACCATTTCCTTTAATACCTCCCTAGCTAGGAGGGAGAATAGGGTCTTTTATTTGCAATAGCCGAGGTGTCGGGGAAAAAGCAGACAGGTTTATGAAGGAAATGAGGTTCGACGCTAGTTTCCTGTGGCAATATGACCTGTGCGGGATCATTTCGAAGATGAGGGTTAAGAATAAAAACATTACATATATTCATTCACCCAAGCTCGAAATAGAGAAGTTTGCAAATCAAACGGAGTGGAAGGTGAACACTCTGGAAGATACAAAACAACAATATCCTCCTATTGTTATCTCACAAAAAAACACACCATGGGTTCTAAAGGAGAAAAGGCCCAGGAAGGGTACTTCACCTTCTATCACCGAAGTCTCGGCTGAAGATTTCCAATTACACACCAAGAGGCCAAAACCCAGTCATACAACTAACACGGCTAGTGAAAAGGGAACCCAATCCACTACAGCTATGAAAGATGATCAGTCACCACTTATCTCTAGCAACCAGTAGATCACATCTACTTCTTCATCCAAGAAGTAGACGGATACTTCATTAATCAACCAGCCAAAACAAGGAGGTGTCAAATTGAGCATTTTTTAGAAATATGACCTGATCAAGAAGAGGAATCAAGCATTGACCAGCAGCACTTATGCTTAGTTTTGGAAACAAACATCCATGGCATAGCACAGACTGTTGTATGCATTTGATACAGAGAAAGGTAGAATGCACATGGATTTTCTATAGGCACAGGTGCCCGACCCAAAGGAAATCACTGACTACAAAAGGGAAACATTCGAGTTCCACACCAGAGATGTGCACCCAGCTAATCAAATGGATTTGCACAGGCAAACTAGAGAAATGGTTTTCTCCACTTTGGCAAATGCTTCTACTTTGGCTGCTAAACTATAGGTCTCTCTGAGCAATGTTCAGACACAGTTAAAGTTAGAAAATATATCATCCTTTGCAAAGGATAACAAAATTAAAACGTTGGAAGAATTGGTCCTCAAGATCGGGTATGACCCCTCAAATGTGAAAGCAGCTGAAGAGATGCTCAAAAATAAAAATGTTGATATAGAATCTCTGAGGAAGCAATTGAAACTTCCACCAACAGAAGATGCACAAGAAAAGGAGATAACTGAGACAGAAGGTGAGAAGGACGAGATTCTCAAGTTGATCATGGAGCAGAATGCACAATTGAAAGAGATCGAAGCTTTGCAAAAGAAATGTCTCCTAGACTTAATGGTCCTAAATGATAAGTTAATGA
>ML819536.1:23364-34496 GCA_009831015.1 Picea engelmannii
GTCGTTGTAACCTTTATTATAAATATTTCCAACTTAGAAGTATTGAGGGTTGTTGATCTTTACGCCCGAGCAAGCTCTAGTTGCTGTAATTTTTATCAAGAAGTTATTCCAGTAATACAAAGAGAAGTTTCACAGGATTCCTGCGTGTCAATTGTTGGTGAAGTTCCCTCTGTCTACGTACAATTTTTTCCTTCTCAGTTATCATATTGTCTTTCTAAATCCAATCTTTAAAGGAATTTAAAGTTGCAGAATTTACCATTGTGTACTTTGTTCTTAATCTTTTATACATTTAAATGTTTTTCCTCTAATGTTATAACAAAGAAATTCTTAAATTCTTTTTTGTTTTAATTGATATCTCACCTTTCAGCAACACACCATTTTCATTCCTAAAGAATCCAGCATTAGCACTATCTTGCCCTGTGAAACGGATCTTGTAAAGGTTGTCTTTAACTTCTATCTTTTAAAAAAAGACCCCATAGCCCAATGGAAGTGTAAGTGATATTCAACCACTTTATTCAAAAACAATACAAACAACTCGTTTATAGTCTTTCTAACTAGCCTAAAATCTTGAAAACTCAAACAAATCTAAAACTCGCAGAGAGATCCATCTCTGAAACTGGTAGGGCTAGCTTCCAATTTCGAAGCGGTTGGTTAAGGTGACCTCTGATAAGTTTCATATTACCTCATAACAACCTCTAGGAATTTACAAAGTGATAACATAAATGGCAACCATACTGGGGATGAACTGAAACAAACTTTCCACCCCTTGTTTTCTTTCCCCTAGAACAAATACGAATTTATTTCTGGAAAAAATGCAAACACTAATCTTTACCTAGAAATAATGTTCAAAGGTTGTTAAAGTTTGTGTATAAATAACCAAAATCTCCAAAGGTAGAATAAAATCAACAGTTCTTGCTCCCAAAAAAATTTCTACCAGATCTCATCCTGACCCAGAACCTGCAGTAGTAATAGATAATCCCGAAAGACTACTCGGGAAGAAAAGAACTGCAGAAATTTTGAAGAGTAACAGCCCACTTTCGAGGTCTTTTCCATCCCAGAAAAGTTAGTTGTTCTTCTAGGCCTTGAATCTGATATACCCTTTCGAACAAGTCTTTTCAAGACAAAATCTGGCATTTTTGTTAGTGAAACGGTCTTAGACCAAACCGTTTTTCAGCCCAGGACCCCTGAGATACTTTCTCCTAGAGATAAAGTTGAGCAACGTTTTCACTCCAAGACTGATAAGCTCGAAGACCTAGTCACAAATCTTGGCCAAGCCTTAGACAAGCTCCATCTTTAGAAGTCTGTCGAACTTCCTATTTTAACCATTGTTGCAGTTTCTGCTAAACTTACACCAGGTCACTCCATTCCTCCAAGCCCTTTGTCCTCTATATCTTCAGGAATTTCCTCTCCTATCACACAGGTTGTTGTTGAGCCTCCTCCACCAATCATGGCGGCAAGATATGCTTCGTTGGTATTGGTTGCTCCTTTACATGACATGCCCCAAGATTATCAAACTAGACTTCCACAGTTAGATAGTACCGGCCCCTTGAATGCACAAAAACATGTTGACAAAATGAACGATTACTTCGACTTGCAAGAAGTAGACGAAGATGATGTGAAGATGAGATTAATTGCACAAAGCCTAACTGGAGAGGTGAAAAAGTGGTTCAAAACTTTACGTGTTGCTACCATTACTGACATTATTGTTTTCCATCAGACTTTTCAAGACTGGTGGGAGGTAAAGAAAAATCCTGTCCAAATTATGTCAGAGTATGAGAACATCAGAAGGAACCAAGGAGAGACAGTGCAGGATTACTGCACTCGTTTCAACAATCTGTACAATGCTATCTCGACTGAAATCAAACCACCACAAGGTTTAGCATTAATAAAGTTCCCTGATGGTTTTGACGTTGACATGTCATATCAATCAAGGGAAAGAAACGTAGCAACTCTGGAAGACATGCAAAAAAGTGTCGTTAGTGTAGAAGAAAATCTTTTGGCTAGAAGGGCTAAGCAGAGAACAAAAAAGAGGGTCACCATTAAGGAAGAACCTTCTACTTCCTCATCTGATGCCAAACTAGATTCTCTAGCCAAAGCTATGGAGAAAATGATGGAGAGACTCACCATAACTGACAAGAACCCACCTAGGGAGAACCAAGCTACCCTTCAAATCAGAAACCCAAACTTTAGGATAAATCCACCTCAGATTAGATAAAGAGATCCTAGGGATCAACGGGAACAAAGGGGACCTGAGCAGAAAATTAGACCACCTCTCCAAGAAAACTATCTTGATGATGGGGAGGAAGTTATTAAGAGTTTGATGATGCTCATATAAATATAATGGGTGATCATGATCATGATCAAGAGTCTATTTTCCTCACCCAAGAAGAACATGAAATCTTTCTCCTTTCGCAAATAGAGGTGAATGAGGAAGTTAAGAAAACAGAACAGCAAGCCTTTAAGAACGCTATAATGGAGGTTCACAGGAAATATAACCTGAGGAGTAAGAATACTAACGAGAATTCTTCAAAGAAGGTTGTTGAAACCAAGAAAACCTCAGAAAATCCTCCCAAGAAAGCCCCTGGGCATAATGACGTTGAATCTCTTGTGCAAAATAAACCAGAAATTCTTAAGAGAACAAGTCAGATAGAAGTTTCATCAACCATTCAAACAGTTGCACCTGTCCACAAAGTCTTTGTCGATAAATCAAAAGCACAGAGTTTAAACAAAACCACCTCTCTTTTCATCCTTGAAGGGGAACTAGCAAAATTGAAGATTCCCATTCCCCTCTCTGAGTTGATGAACAAGAACGATTATAGGTCTCAGGTGATAAAATCTTTAAGTATCGAACCTAATATGGGTACCAAAGCCTTGAATGTTGTATCTATACTCCACTCTGACACGGTGAACCTTGATGATGACCAACATGAGCTCATGTTTGGTCCCGAAGTTGACAGTCAAACTGATAATGGCATCGTGGCCCCTTTTTACATCAGCCTAAATATCCATGATTTGATATTTCACAAAGCTATGCTAGATTTGGGTGCTTCTCACAACCTAATGCCCAAAGTTGTGATGGAAAAGTTGGGACTTGAGGTCACCAGACCTTACAAATATTTGCATTCTTTCGACTCCAGCAAGGTCAAATGTATAGGCCTAATTAAATACTTATGTATCACCTTGGCTCAAATCCCGGCAAAAAGTTTGGTGATGGACATCGTCATGGAAAACATTCCCCCCAAGTACGGTATGTTGCTATCAAGGTCTTGGGGAGCTCAATTGAGAGGAACCCTACAACTAGATATGTCCTATGCCACCATTCCAGTTTTCGGTCAACAGAGAAGACTTTACAGAGAAACAATGATGAAGTATATGGTCAGTAGTCAGGAAAAGACACACAATTACCCACTATATTCCGCACACTCTGACCTGGATTCTTTTATTCTATATAACGATGGTGATCTTGAAGAACAAATCACACAACTGGAAGATGATGCACCTAATCCAAAGGATGATAAAGCGACTGTCAAAGTAAGAAACCCCATGGTTGAGGAAAATAAGGAATTGTCAGCAGACTTCTGGAGCATCGACTTCGATGGTGTTGTGAGTAAAGAAGGAGTTGGAGATGGAGTGTGGATGCATAACCATAGATCAAAGTACTCCAAGAATCATTCCTATAAACTGAACTTCTAATGTACTAACAACATAGCCAAGTACGAGGCTTTAATGCTCAGCCTGAAATTATTAAAGAAAGTTGGTGGTAAGAAGACAATGGTAAGGGGTTATTCTGAATTAATTATCAAGCAAATCAAAGGTGAGTATGCAGCAAAACATCCCAGACTTAGAGCCTATATAAATGTTGTTTTAGATGCTCTCCAATGCTTTACTGAGGTTGATTTGCAGGTGATGCCTAGAGGACAAAATATACTTGCAAATGGATTGGCTACGTCAGCCGCTACCTGTAAAATCCCTTTTCGTCCCACTCGCAAGTACACAGTGGAGGTGAAGTGCAGACTCACCATTCTTGACAACATCAGATATTAGCAGGTATTTGGAAATGACGATCAAATTAAAAATTTCCTGCAATTTAAAAATGATTTCGAATGTACAAACATAAATTTAGAACAGGATGAAGAATTTGTAAATAAATGAATTTTTTAGAATGGTAGTGTAAATACAATAGTTGCTGAAGAAACCAGTGAAAATGATGTATATTATGATATCTTGCAGTTGAAAAATAATGTGTTACCTAGAGGGTTAGTTCCATTGGAAGACTTTTTTTATTTTAACGATGTATCCAAAAAACTGAAAATTGAAGCTAGTGGTAAAGAGGTTAAAGACTGTAACATAGGAACAGAAGAAAACCCTAAAATAATAAAATTGTCTAAATCACTGCCACCAGAGCAAAAAAGCAAATACATTGAACTTTTTAAGGAATATATAGATGTTTTCCCTTGGGGCTATGAGGACTTAAAATCCTATGACACAAGCATCATACAGCACCGGATTCCTATAAAAGAAGAACACAAACCTTTCAGGCATAAATTTAGGAGGATTAATCCCAAGTTGCTTCCCCTGATAGAGAAAGAAATCAAAAAGATGTGTGATGCCAAGATTATAGTCCCTTTGAGATTTTCCAAATGGGTTTCTAATCTAGTTCCAACCAAGAAGAAAACTGGCAAGATCAGGCTCTGTATAGATTTCAGAAATCTGAACAAAGTCTCCCTCAAAGACAATTACCCTTTACCCAAACTACAAAGGGTGGTCGGATCTAGTAGGATCTCCGTACTGGACGGTTTCTCTGGTTACAACCAAGTTCTGGTCCATACGGAAGATCAAGAGAAGACATCTTTTACCACACCCTGTGGAACCTTCATGTATGTGAAGATGCCTTTCGGTCTGATGAACACTGGGGATACTTTCCAAAGAGCAATGGATGTTGCCTTTGTGGACGAGACTGGAAAATTTATAGTCATTTATCTAGATGATGTAACTGTTTACTCCAAAACTGACGAAGAACATTTTCTCCACCTCAGACGTGTGTTTGAGAAGTGAAGGAAATTTGGGATTTTATTAAATCCTAAGAAAATACTTTTCGGGTTAGAGGAAGGTAAACTATTGGGACACATAATCTCAAAAGATGGAATTAAAATAGATCCCAGTAGGATAGAATCTATCCAGAAGGTGGAACACCCTAGGAACATCAAAGAACTGCAATCTTTCATTGGAAAAATAAATATCCTTAGAAGATTCATACCATACTTGGTCGAGCTTCTCAGGAATATTACAAATATGTTGAAAAATGACACTAAAATCAAATGGAACGCCGAGTCCAAACAGTCATTTGAACAGGTGAAACATGCTCTCACCCAAGCCCCAGTTCTGATTAGCCCAGACTATACCAAAGACTTTTATCTTTTCTCTTTCACATCTGAGCACACTATAGCAACAGTATTGTTACAGAAAAATAGTGAAGGGTACAAGCAACCCATAGCCTTTTTCAGCAAAGCTTTAAGAGACGCAATGTTGAATTATAATATTATGGAGAAACAAGCCTTTCCCCTGGTAAAGGCTATAAAATATTTTAGGGTCTATATTCTCCACTCTCACACAATTGCATACGTCCCAAACATAGTGGTTAAAGATATTCCGAACTAGGATAATCCAGATTGCAGAAGAGGAAAATGGATTGCGGTCATTCTGGAATACGACATTAAAATAAAACCTACTAAACTGATCAAAGGATGGGGTTTGTCTAAACTGATGGTTGAGTCTAATTTTCATGCTTTAGATATTAAATTTCTAGCTGTAGTAGACAGACTCGAAGAGTAGGAGACTCCAAACATAAAAGAGACATTCTTAAATTCCCCTTGGTACGCAGACCTCATTTTTGTACTCCACAATTTACAAGCTCCTCCAGGTTTGACTAAGACCAAATCTAGGTTATTAAATTAAAAGCATTGAAATTTTGTATTCTGGAAGGCAAACTCTATTGGAAATATCCTGGTGGTGTCTTTCTTAATTGCTTGTTAAAAGATAAAGCTAACAAAGTTCTTCAAGATTTTCATGCAGGAGATTGTGGTGGGCACCTGAGCTGGAAGACCACAACTAACAAGATTCTCAGAGCTGGATTTTACTGGCCCACCCTGTTTTCTTACATTCATCAGAAGGTTACTTCTTGCCACCAGTGTCAGATTTTTCAAGGTAAAAGGAAGCTTCTGCCACTCCCAATGAAACCCATCTCTGTTGAATCTGCTTTCCAACATTGGAGGCTAGACTTCATTGGTGAAATACATCCTCCCTCTTCGGGCCAACATAAATGGATCCTCACAACCATAGACTACTTCACTAAGTGGATCGAGGCTATACCATGCAGGCAAGCTACCGACTCTGTCATCATCAATTTTTTAGAAACTAACATTTTGTCTCGTTTTGGATGCCCCGGAAAAATTATAGCTAACAATGTAGTAGCTTTTAGACCCAAAAGGCTCATAGATTTTTGTAATCAATATCATATTACTTTGGTACATTCGACGGCTTATTATCCACAGGGAAATGGGCTAGCTGAATCTTCTAACAAAAGTCTGGTGAACATCCTCAGAAAGACACTACAGGAAAACAAAAAATCATGGCATAATAAGTTGGTTTTCGCACTTTGGGCTGATAGAATTAGCACCAAAATATCGATTGGTATGTCTCCATACCAGTTGGTGTATGGCATCAAGGCATTTTCCCCCTTTCATTAGGAGTTTCGATCATGAAACTATTGCAGGAAACATAAGAAGAACCAAACGATGTCCAGCAAAGAATAAACCAAATGATCCACCTAATGCAATCCAGAGAAGAAGTTTACAACAGAAATCAAGTGATCCAGGAAAATATTAAAAATATTTATGACAAGAGAACGAAAGAGGATAACTTTGAATTGGGTGATCTAGTTTTGAGGTGGGACTCCAGAAAAGGAGATAAAGGTAAACATGGAAAGTTTGATAGCTTGTGGAATGGTCCCTACACCATTCAGGCCTTCAGAGGAAATAATGATTTTCTACTTGCTAATAGTGATGGATCAGACCTGCCAGGGGGACCCATAAATAGCAGGATGTTGAAGCATTACTGGCCACCTCAATAGAGAGATCACCATTCCATTCCATTGTATATATCATTTCTTTTACAAGTCTTTTAGGTGTAGGTTTTTTTGTTTAGGTGTTTGAAGCCCGCGGAGAAGGCCCTAAGACACTGAAAATGTCATCAAAATTTCTGAAATAAAGCAAGTCAGATAACAGAAGAAGCTCTAGAAGAAATTCTTCAAGATCACAAGAAACAGGATTCTTGGCATCTCGCAAGGAGGATACCATCCCCAGGTGGAGCCACTATTATAACCCTATAATTTATAGGATCAATTGTTGATTGTATTTTTGTCCCTTCAGTGTTTTTGACTTGCAGAGACTACTACATCCTGAAAAAGAAAAGAAAAGAAAAGAAAAAGAAAGAAAGAAAAGAAAATGAGAAAAGAATAAAAGAGGGAAACCAAGTCATTTCATCACTATGCTGTCTTCTTGGTTATTTTTCAGATGAATGGGTGGATGAACCTATATTGGGTTTTATGTCCATATTCTTTACGGAGGAAAAACCCACCACTCAGTTCGACTACAGTACTTTCCTAGCGGAGAACATTCACGAGCAGTTTTCAAAGTTCACCATAGAGGGCATGTTCTGGTATTCCTTCATACTAGCTTACATGTTCGTCTTCTTTCAAGTGGATAGGTTCTCTTTCTCGATGCAGAAAATGGACAAGGATGGGAAGTTGCAAGCGATAACATCTTGGACTTCGCTGCTCAGACGGAATTCCACAGAGTTCAATTTCAAATAGTTCATCGAGCAGTTTTACCACCCGGTGGTGAGCATGCTCACTGGTAGACTAGAACCAAGAATAAATGAGGATATTCAGAGGATTTTACACCTCTCAGACCTTGCAAAAAGTGGAGATTGGTATCTTTACCAAAATCACACTAAGATCAGAATATATGGATGCAAGTTAGCTCCATACAAGTTGCCCAAGTATTTATCCGTGAGGATTTTTACACTGGAGTACATAAGACAGATGATAAATTCAGACGACATACACTTTGTGTCTCTGAATAAGAAACAACAGCTCGAAATTAAAGGCAAATAGGGTCTTTTATCTGCAATAGCCAAGGCACCGGGGAAGAAGAAGATAGGTTTCTAAAGGAAATGAGGTTTGATGCTAGTTTCATGTGGCAATATGACCCATGCGGGATCATTTCAGAGATGAGGGTTAAGAATAAAAACATTCCATATATTCATTCACCCAAGCTCGAAATAGAGAAGTTTGCAAATCAAACGGAGTGGGAGGTGAACACTCTAGAAGAGATAGAACAAAAATCTCCTCCTGTTGTTATCTCACAAACAAACATGCCACGGGTTCCAAAGGAGAAAAGGCCCAGGAAGGATACTTCACCTTCTGTCACCGAAGTCTCGGCCGAAGATTTCCAATTACACACCAAGAGGCCAAAACCCGACCATACAACTAACATGGCTAGTGAAAAGGGAACCCAATCCACTATAGTTATGAAAGATGATCAGTCACCACTTATCTCTAGCATCCAGTAGATCACATCTACTTCTTCATCCAAGAAGCAGACAAATACTTCATTAATCAACCAGCCAAAACAAGGTGTCAAATTGAGCATTTTTTAGAAATATAACTTGATCAAGAAAAGGAATCAAACGTTGACCTCCAACACTTATGCTCAGTTTTGGAAACAGACATCCACGGCACAACACAGACTATTGTCTGCGTTTGATACAGAGAAAGGTAGAATGCACATGGATTTTCTGCAGGCACAAGTGCCCAACCCAAAAGCAATCACCGACTACAAAAGGGAAACGTTCGAGTTCCACACTAGAGATGTGCACTCGACTGATCAAATGGATCTGCACAGGCAAACTAGAGAAATGGTTTTCTCCACTTTGGTAAATGCTTATACTTCGGCTGCTAAACTACAGGTCTCACTGAGAAATGTTCAGACACAGTTAAAGTTAGAAAATATACCATCCTTTGCAAAGGATAACAAAATTAAAACGTTGGAAGAATTGGTCCTCAAGATCGAGTATGACCCCTCGAATGTGAAAGCAGTNGCTAAACTACAGGTCTCACTGAGAAATGTTCAGACACAGTTAAAGTTAGAAAATATACCATCCTTTGCAAAGGATAACAAAATTAAAACGTTGGAAGAATTGGTCCTCAAGATCGAGTATGACCCCTCGAATGTGAAAGCAGTTGAAGAGATACTCAAAAAAAAAAATGTTGATATAGCATCTCTAAGGAAACAACTGAAACTACCACCAACGGAAGATGCATAGGCAAAGGAGATAGCTGAGACAGAAGGTGAGAAGGACGAGATGCTCAAGTTGATCATGGAGAAGAATGCACAGTTGGAAGAGATCGAAGCTCTGCAGAGGAAAGGTCTCCCGGACTTAATGGTCCTAAATGATAAGTTAATGACCCTTCCTGATTAAAACAGAAGCTGGCCACAGTGGCCAAAGATAGTTCAAAATTTTCAGGAATACAGGGCAGCATAATAGGCAAGGTGTTCTTAGAAAATTTGCAGCTAGACATCAGCATACAACATGAGATCTGGTATATTTTCATCGTCAGGCCAACTTTTGTCAAGTACACAGAGATGGATGAAATATACCGAAGATTACTCAAAGTCATTATTCCCAGTCAGCTACGATGGGAAGAGATATGCAATTTGATCGAGTAGGAGATGAAGTGTTCAAGTCTAGTCAGCAATCAGATCAAACAAAGTCATGCAGATGAATCACCAACGACCTTCCCCAAAATCATCTTGAAGAATTCGACACATTATTAACAGTCCCTAAAGTTTTGTATCTTGTTGAGTTAGTTAGTTAAATTTAGAATCTACCACATCTTGATCATTAATGACAGGGTCATTGTAACCTTTATTATAAATATTTCCAACTTAGAAGTATTGAGGGTTGTTGGTCTTTACACCCGAGCAAGCTCTAGTTGCTGTAATTTTTATCAAGAAGTTATTCCAGTAATACAAAGAGAAGTTTCATAGGATTCTTGCTTGTCAATTGTTGGTGAAGTTCCCTCTGTCTGCATACAAGTTTTTCCTTCTCAGTTATCATATTTTCTTTCTAAATCCAATCTTTAAAGGAAGTTAAAGTTGCAGAATTTACCATTGTGTACTATGTTCTTAATCTTTTATAGATCTAAATGTTTTTCCTCTGATGTTATAACAAAGAAATTTTTAAATGCTTTTTAGTTTTAATTGATATCTCACCTTTTTAGCAATACACCATTTTTATTCCTAAAGAATCCAGCATTAGCACTATCTCACCATGTGAAACGGATCTTGTAAAGGTTGTCTTTAACTTCTATCTTTTAAAAACAGACCCCATAGCCCAATGGAAACATAAGTGATATTCAGCCACTTCATTCAAAAACAATACAAACAACTCGGTTATATTCTTTCTAACTAGCCTAAAATCTTGAAAACTCAAACAAGTCTAAATCTCATAGAGAGATCCCTCTTCGAAACTGGTAGGGCTAGCTTCCAGTTTCGAAGCGGCTGGTTAAGGTTACCTCTGATAAGTTTCTTCTTACCTCATAACAACCTCTGGGAATTTACAGAGTGATAACATGTTGGATGAGCTAGTTACTTTGGTTTTAACTTTGGAATGACAAACCTAGTGGTTTAGGCTGCATAAACAAAAAAAAACATCATCTTTTCAACTACCTCTTCTTATCTTCATGTTCAACCGCATTTTAAATATGATCTGCATATTCATTGTTGATGAAACTACACACACTTATAGAGATTTGTATTCAATGTTTCAATATATATATTTTTTTCCAATATTGATTTCTATTTTTTATTGATTTTTATTTGTGTGTGTGTGTGTGTATATATATAATTTTTGAAATACATAGGCTTTATTTATTTATGGTGTAAATTTTTATTGCCTCGCCCATATGGAAAGCAAATTTTATGGTGCACACATATAATTAAAGACCCACACACTAAAAAAAATTTAAAAACTTATTATTTATGTTATGACCCTCAAATATGCTCTTAATG
>ML819536.1:94134-125649 GCA_009831015.1 Picea engelmannii
CCCCCCCCCTACACTCCCCTTCGTGGAGGAGTGTACATTCTTTCATAGTGTAAAGTCTTCATGGGGTATAAACATGAATGAAAACAAAGACCTCTGAATCAGGAAGATAATCAAGCTCCACAACCAACAATCTCTCAATTGGAGACTAATCTCAACAACTCCACCGTTGTTGTATATGTTGGACTATGATCCTTCTTGGACCTGGAAAATTTATCATCTTCACCTTCATGCTTGAAGACCAACTAAAGTTGAGCAGGAACTCAATTTCTCCCTCGTTAATCCTTTTTTAACATGTCTGCAGGATTCTGGCTAGTGTGTATCTTTTCAAACTTCAAATGTCCATCTTCCAAGACAGATTGTATGAAATGGTACCTGAGTTGTATATGCTTAATATTCGAATGGAAGGCTAAGTTATTTTCAATATGAATGGAACTCTCACTGTTACAGTACAACCTGCTATTCTCCTACTTCTTTCCCAATTCCTCCATAAACCTATGTAACCAAATCATTTCTTTACTAGCCTCTCTAGCATCAACATACTCTGCTTCTGTTGTTGAAAGTGCAAAAACCTTTTGTAGTTTCTAAATCCAACTTTTTGTTGTTCCACCTATAGTAAAAACATACCATGTGGTGCTCCTACTTCTATCTTTATCACCTGCCATATATGAATCAACATATCCCTGTAGAACAGTGTATGAACCTCCAAAACATAATGCATGAGTAGAAGTAACTCTCAAATACCTAAGAATCCACTTTACTGCCTCCCAATGTTCTTTAACTGGATTTTTCATATACCTTCTCACAACTCCCACTGCATGTGCAAACAGTGCAATATCTAATCTTGTGAAAACCATCGCATACTTCAAGCTACCAACTATTGATGAATAATGATGCAACCCCCCTTCTCTCCTCGGGGTTGCGAGACCTCCCGGTCTAGGATTGTTCAAGTATTTGAGTCGGATTGACTCTTTGGGCCTCTGCTAGACCCACAAAATCTTATCCACGGGCCTTGTTTCCTTCCTCGTGCTCGAAAAAATGAATGAGAATTATCAAACTCCCACAAAATCCTCTAAGGGACCCTATGCCAACCTATGGACCAATCTAGTGATACATAAGGAATTTTGGGACTTATAAACCCACCTGGTGCAGGCTTGTATTGACCTGAACCTTTCAGATGCTTTCTCTAGATTCTCATACCTCCAATTTTGGATCTCAATCCTTAGCTCATTTTCCTTCTGGCAACAACTGCATGTAACCACAGGCTATGACCAGGCGCCTACTCAAAGGGTGCTTCGAAGTTCCGTGCTTTGGGTGTTCTTGCCTCATGCTGTGGCCAATTATTTCGGAGGCACAATCCTTTGAAATCGTCGAAACTGGATCAATGTCCCTTGTTCCTCATTGAGATCTACGACTCAATCTCTTCCTTCGGAAATTCAGGCTTCGGCCAAATCCGCATACACACTCCAAAAAACTTTCGAAGTGCCTTTCTAACGGAGTGAACCTTCGTCCTCCATGTCTCCCCTTGCAGATCAATGGTCCACGCTCTCACTTATGATCAAAGGCCCACAACAACTTCGATCTTCGACACTTCGGTGAATTCCAAACTACTTCTCCACAAAACCTTTGGAGTGTAAAATCTCCCAAGTTCACAAATCGATGCCACGTGTCCTCAGAGAATTGACGGCTCTGATTCACTTCGAGACTCTGGGCTTCGGCAATTCCCGAGTATTCACACACCCAAGTCTCCAAATTGAAATTCTTTCGGAGTGTCGGATCTTCTGACATGTGTCCTCCTCTATTCAACAGTCATGAATGACTCTGGCACTTTGGCCTTTCGGAGTTCTCATTCCACGTGATCCCACTTTCTCTGAAGTGGTTATCCTCCAAAACAAAGGATCCATTGACACCTGTCCTCTGTTAATGGACAACTCATATGAACTCTGATGCTCTGACCTTCGGGAGCTCTTGCTCTAATCAAATCTCTTTTCTTCCAGAGTAACTTTTCTTTGGAATGGAAGATCTTTTGCCATGTGTCCTCCTTCATGGATGGCTACGAAGACTTCGGGACTCCAGCCTTCGAGATTCCTCACTCTTCCACACTCCAATTCCTCTGAAGTACTTATGCTCCGAAGTGCAGGATCTGGTGACACCTATGCTCACAAATGGACGACCAAGATCTGCTTCAGCTCCCAACGACTTCAGGATTTTTTTCTACCTCCACACCTTGGATATTCCGGAGTACTTCTACTCCAAATTCCACAATCCATTGACACACGTCCTTTGCAATGGACAACTCGGATCTCCTCCGACTCCCTGTGAATTCTAGAGTTTTTTCGCCTTTTGCACCCTCTTTCTCACGGAGTGACTCCCTTCCAGACTCCAAGATCTGATGCCATGTTCCTCCTGACGATCAATGGCCAGGATCTTCTCCACTACTTCAATCTTAGAGAGTTTTTCACACTCCTCAACTGAAAACTCCTGGAGTGTTATTTCTTCGGAGTTTCAAGTCTTTCGCCATGTGTCCCTCCTGACGATGGGTAGTCCCGATCCACTTTGGGACTGTTCACTCTCTTGTGCACTGATAGGGGTTAAGTTTCATGTACTTTACTTGGATCCAATGACTTTTGTCCCTCCACTCTCAGATCCACTAGCTAAGATCTTTTATTCTCCTCTGTGCACTCCTTTTGTTGTCTGGACGTAGGATTCAACAATCCATATCTCTTTTTGTAGCTTGATCCAACAGTTGATGTCTCTCTTCCTCCTGAGCTTATGCTTCCTCCCAAATAGGAAGAATTTGTAATAGTCAAAGGCTGTAGCCTTTGATATTCCTATGAACCCGACTACTTGGTTCTTGTCTGTACTTTGAAAATGCTATCTTTCCTTTATCTTTTCCAACATAATTTGACATCGACCCTGGCGCACACTTACGCCTTCACTGTGCAAACTTGCACTATTCCTCCTGAGATTTCAAAATTGCTCAGTCTCCTAAGGGTCTCACCCTTAGCTTCCTTCAAAGGAATTTCAGATGCCCTCCTGGCATACTCTGCGCTCTTCCACTTGATCTTTTGAACTTTGAGTGAGTTCACACTGCACAAATTCTATGTTGTCTCTCCTGAGATTTCGAACATGAAACAATTATGCCTCTGCGCACTCCTTGCTCTCGACTGAGCCTTCAGATGGATTCTAACTTAGAAGATATTTTTCAGAAAATATTCCTGCACACTCCTAGTGCCTTCTCAATGCACTCCTTGCAGAGCCTATCCCTACAGTCTAAGAATTTGAATGTATCCTTTCACACACTTGTGCTTGCTCGATGCACTCCTTGTAGAGATTCTCCCCCAGAGTGTTCAGTAACTCTAGTTTTCCAGAACTTCACCAATACTTCAGATAAGTATTGGCTCTGTGCACTCCTTGCACTTGCTCCAAGCACTCCTTGTTGAGCTTATAGAGTGTTCAACAACTCTATAGTGTCTTCTCCTTGACACTCTTCTCTCTGAACTCGAAATAGAGTTCCCTTGTGCACACTTGCACCTACTTAATTCCCACCTGGAAGAGCTCTACAAAGTATTCAACAACTCTGTCTTCTGCGCCTTCTCTACATAATTTCTCCTCCAAGGTTTTCAACAACCTTGAAGCTCCTCTCTGAGTCTGTAATTATCCTGGTGTTCCCACCTGGAACGTTCTCCTCTGAATTCAATTTGAAATTCAGATGCGCACTCCTTGTGTTGGCTCATAGAGTTTTCAATACGTTGTTGTGCACTCCTTGCACTTAGCCTAAAGAACCTAGAATAACCGACAAAACTCATAGAAAGATAGTGAAGTCTATCATATCGCTGCAGATGAAACCTATCATATACATCTATAACATGTATTCATAGACAGACAGGTGACATTCATAAAACACAGGGAAACATACATAGAATCATATGCAGGAAAAACTGTTATCCTTTTATTAATATGAACATCAATTACAATATGTGCAAGCTTGGACTACAACAGAGTCTTAGCTCTCTCCTCCCTCTCTTTCTTGAATTCCTCTGACAGTTCAACTAGATCAACCTACCATCATCCTTTAAAGGCTACTCTAACTATCTCCTCTGACGGTTCAACTTCTGCCAGCTCCTCTGCTAGTACAACTCCAGCTTCCTCCAGCTGCTCCTTAGACTGGAATTCCCCTTCTCTTTGCATGACTGCATCCAGGCATTCCTTCTCTGGCTTTGGATTGTTCAACCAATCCTCCAGCATCTCTAACTCTTGCTCCCACTGAGTGAGCATATTAACTATATTATCCTCTTCTTCTGATGGGGCAAACACTGCAGTTACCTCCTGTTTAGCGTCCTGGCTGAAAATTTTGAGCAATCCTATTGAATGCTCCTCTTCTTTTTCTACTGCTTGGTAATATTCTAATGTCTTCTCCTTCTCCTCCTTTATGACAGTCTTTGTTGGTTGTCTTTTTATTGCCTTTGCAACACATATGCTAGCCTCTTCTTGGCTAATTGGTAGGAATATTATGATTCCCCCAATGATCATAACGTTCCTCTGATCCTCCTTTGTCAGCACCTCTTGTTGATTTGAACTTCCAGTTGATTTCTTGAGACTCTCAAACAATCTCATTTTATCTCCCTTTCCTACCTCGAAATTTGGGATTTTACTTTGGCCCTCCTAGAAGTCTATGGGATCCTTAACTGATCTCCTCTCATTTCCCACCTGGAAATCTGAATTTTCATCACTGCCCTCCTGGTAGTTCATGAAATCCTCCATTGGCCTCATCTCATTGCCCACCTCGCAATTTGAAAATTCATCTATGCCCTCCTGGCAGTTTATGAGATCAAATGATGTCACTTCCTCCTCATTGAGGTTCTCCCCAACTTTTGGTTCACAAATGCAAACAATCTCCTCTGCTTCACTGAGGTCTTCTATTTCGCTCGGCCACCTCCTCATTACTTGTTGCTGCCTCTTGGAAAACAGCTTCTGGACATGCCATTTTACTTTCTACTTTTTGGGCCACTCGTACCACCAGTGCACCTATGCTTCTTGTTGCATCTACAGCGTTAGCCTCTCCATTTCGGCTCTAATTTCTTGAAGATGCATCTGTTGGTGGCCTTCTTCTCAACCTCTTATGTGGCCTTCAATAGACATCTTTCTTTGTCTTCAGCCCACCTAGTTGTCTGTTGACCGTTGCACACTTGCAAACAATCTTTTATAGAGCATCAACACTCTGTCTCCTCCTTCACCTGTTGTCTACAAATGAAAATTTAGAACTAATACCACTTGATGGTATCAAACTATCTCCTTTGTCTCCTCTCTCCTTTTCCTGTTGTCTACAAGAAAAAACAAGCTCTGATACCACTTGATGGTATCAGACATAAACTTTTCTTAGGCTCTGATACAACTTGATGCAGCCCCCCTTCTCTCCTCGGGGTTGCGTGACCTCCCGGTCTAGGATCGTTTATGTATTTGAGTCAAATCGACCTTATCCATAGGCCTTGTTTACTTCCTCATGTGAGAAACAATGAATGAGGATTCTCAAACTCCCATAGAATCCTCTGAGGGATCCTATGCCAAGCTATGGGCCAATATGGTGATACCCGAGGAATTTCGGGACTTCTAAACCCACCTGGTGCAGGTTTGTGTTGACCTGAACCTTTCGGGCGCTTTCTCTAGCTTCCCATACCTCCAATTTCAAATCTCCGTCCTTAGCTCCTTTTCCTTCCAGTGGTAACTGCATGTAACCGCAGGCTATGACTAGGCGCCTACTCAAAGGGCACTTCGGAGCTCCGTGCTCTGGGTGTTCTTGCCTCACGTTGCGGCCAATTCTTCCGGAGCCACAATCCTCTGAAATCACCGAAACGTGATCAATGACCCTTGTTCCTCACTAAGATCTACAACTCAAACTCTTCCTTCGGAAATTCGGGCTTCGGTCGAATCCGCATACACACTCCACAAAACTTCTGGAGTGCCTTTCTAACGGAGTGAACCTCTGTCCTCCACATGTCCCCTTGCATACTAATGGTCCACGCTCTCACTTACGATCAATGACCCACAACAACTTCAGGTTCTGACGCTTCGATGAATTCCGAACCACTTCTCCACAAAACCTCCGGAGTGGAAAATATTTGAAGTTCACAACCCGATGCCACGTGTCCTCAAAGAATTGACGGCTTTGATTCACTTCAAGACTCTGGGCTTCGACAGTTCCTGAGTCTTCACACACGCAAGTCTCCGAAGTGAAATTCTTCCAGAGTGTCGGATCTTCGGACAGACGTCTTCCTCTATTCAACGGTCACGAATGAATCCAACGCTTCGGCCTTCAGGAATTATCAGTCCACACGACTCCATTTTCTCCGAAGTGGTTATCCTTCGAAACGAAGGATACATTGACACCTTTCCTCTGCTGACGGACTGCTCAAATGAAATCTAACGCTCTGGCCTTCTTGCTCCAACCGACTTGCTTTTCTTCCGGGGTGACTTTTCTCCGGACTGGCAGATCTTCTACCACGTGTCCTCCTTCACGGGTGGCTACGATGACTTTGGGACTCTGGCTTTGGGCGTCCTCTCTCTTCCACACTCCAATTCCTCTGAAGTACTTATGCTACGGAGTGAAAGATCTGGTGATACCTGTCCTCACCAATGGATGACCCAGATCTGCTTCGGCTCCCAACGACTTCAGGAGTTTTTTCTACCTCCACACCTTGGATCTTTTGGAGTATTGTTGCTTCGAACTCCATGATCCGCTGACACGCGTCCTTTGCAATGGACGGCTCAGATCTCCTCTGACTCTGTGCGACTTCGGGAGTTTTTCCGCCTTCTGCACCCTCTTTCTCTCGGAGTGCCTCCCTTCCAAACTCTGAGATCTAGTGCCACATGCCTCTTGACGATCGATGGCCAGGATCTGCTCCGCTACTTTGGGCTTTGAGAGTTTTTCACACTCCTCAACTGAAAAATCCTGGAGTGTTATTTCTCCAGAGTTTCAGGTCTTTCGCCACGTGTCCCTCCCGACAATGGGTGGTCCCGACCCACTTTGGGACTTCGACTGTTCACTCTCCTATGCACTGATAGGGGTTAAGTTTCTTGCACTTTACCAGGATCCAACAGTTGTTGGTCCTCCACGCTTAGATCCACTAGCTGGGATATGTTCTTCTCCTCTGCGCACTCCTTTTGATGTCTGGACATGGGATTCAACGATCCATATGTCTTCTTGCAGCTTGATCAAATAGTTGTTGTCGGTCTTCCTCCTGAGGTTGTGCTTCCTCCCGAATAAGAAGAATTTGTAATAGTCAAAGGATGCGGCCTTTGATCCTCCTGCGAACCCGACTACTTGGGTCTCGTCTGCTCTTATAAAACGCTATCTCTCCTTGAGCTTTGCCAATGTAATTTGACCTCGGCCCTGGTGCACACTTATGCCTTCACTGTGAAAACTTGCACTATTCCTCCTAAGATTTCGAACTTTCTCAGCCTCCTAAGGGTCTTTCCCTCAACTTCCTTCAAATGACTTTCTGGTGTCATCCTGGAACACTATGCGCTCTTCCTCTTAAGCTTTTGAACTTTGAGTGAGTTCACACCGTGTGAATTCTACGCTATCTCTCCTAAGATTTTGAACTTGAAACAAGTTTGAATTCTGCGTTGTCTCTCCACTGGATCATAAATCCAATCTTTCATGCCAAACCTACTTTTTATAGCCTCAAGAGATTTAACTGGATTATAAAAACTACTTGGTTAGAAATTTAATCATATTATCTACAATTCCAGTCTCCAAACATGAGCGAGGTAACTTACAATCATGTGTGTATGTTTCAGATGGGTGTCAACTATTTCGTAAGTCTCAAAAGCATTGATTATGGGATCAATGATAGTGTCACTAGTTCTCACCAAGGAGAAGTTTTGTTCTGTGTTACTCAGTTCTCTTATCCATACGATAAAGGAATCAATTATTTTCTGGTTGGAAAATTGGTTGTAAGGGCCTTATGTTTATACATAGATGGAAGTTTATACAAATAAAGATCAAAAGGAGGCCAAGACCAATTGTTGTATTTATTTATGTTAGCAAGATATCAAAGAATGGAGACAAATAAAGCACAGGAAATCATTGGAGTGCTTTGTGGATAGAAGTAACCCTTCCAAGTAATCACTCCCAAGGTATTGCAACTCCACAACCGCTGAGTCTAATGCTAAGCATATATTATTATTGTTACTAATTCCTCATCCTTAATCAGCCTGCACGCAACACTAGGTAAATGCCTCAGATCAGATGCAGTGGTTTTCCAATGCTGAGCCCACCTCTTGTATGTAATCATTGCTTCCACTTCTACTTCTACTGCTCTCTCTCATTATTTTCCACTGCATGGTGGTAATTCCATCATCTTCTTCTACAATATATTTCTTAAAATTCGCTACAAGAGAGTCTACCTTTCTTCGAGGTTTGCTAGTTATGTGCTCTGATTTAGTATTTTTATTGTAAGCACTCAGTGCAACAAGCATTCCCAAATTCCCTTTAGCCCCAAGAACTAACCCAGTTCTAGCCTGCAACGTATCCTGCAATAGCATGGAGCTCAAAGGCATATGTCTCAAGTGCCCACCAGGAAATTCCAACCCCATTCCTCCAGGGAGATTGAGTCTAGGCATAATTATGTCACTGGGAAAGACAAATGTAAGCGGCATAACTCCAGGATTGGTCATAGAAGCGGGATTGTTGGAACCAAGATGGGGCACCACGCTTCCGCAGTAGCAGCCATGCTATACATGGGACCTACTGAACCATAAGAAAAAGTCCATCTATGTTGATTAGAGGCAGAGCTTCCTGTGACAGGAAGCATCAACAATACCAGGTTCTGAGGCGGAGCTTCCCGTGACAGGAAGCATCCAGAATGCTCCAGGCATGGAACCCCCTCTATCTGGAGTCATTGCCCACATGGACATAAGACCTGAGGCCTATGGAGGGGTAGTGTTTTGAGACAATGGTGCCACCTGTGCTTGAGGTGGGGGCTGCAGTGGAGTCGGCCTTGCTATAGTTGTAGAACTCGCAGGGACAACAATGATAGATGTTGATGCAGTCAGCAGCAGATCATGTTATTTCTTCACATTCAACTCTCTAGCTATCTTCTTGACACTTCCCCCTTCATTTTTTGGCCATCTTGCACAACTCTTGATCCAAGTAGCACTTGTTACCCTAAGGTAGAGGTTGTGGTAACTAATGCAAGTCGAAGAAACCTAGAAGTCGCCGCCCATTGAACAGTTCAATTTGAAGTCGGTGAGGTTTAAAACACGTTTAAAGTTAATGAGGTTAAAGACACGTGGAAGGGGAAAATTTGTCAGTTATTAATGGACAGATATCAAAGTATGATATGCCCTTGACAGACAACGAAGAGTCGAGGGGAATAGTCCCTTAAAGAACACCTTTGACGTAATTATAATTGATTTGATGTAAAAAACATGCAAAATGCCCACTGATCTATGGAATAGAACAACACATCCATTCAATGTCGCATTTAGTCTACCTACAAACTAAAGAAGCAAAGAAAACGTACGAAAGTATCCAATATTTCCATAAAAAGTACTCATCTAGATTAGACCCCATAAGTGGGTCACCTCATATGGTTAGATGGGCTATTCGGAACTTGTCTCTAGTGCACGTCATCCTTGTCACTCCATTTTTCATGTAGTCTACATTCCTCTCCCAAAATGCTACTATCCAATTGCTCTCTAGGTTTGTTCCCTTATGGATGTGGCTATATGCCTCACAGTAAAGTAGGAATTGTTACGCAGTTTCTACCTCTCCTTTTCTGCATATCTGACATGCCAGGTTCTTTGGGTTCCTCCATCTTCCTCTATCATATCTTGATCTATGCGAGCTAGTTCATATTTGGGCTAATATCTGCTTTTCTCTCCCTGGCCCGTCGAGTTTCAGAGAATCTTGAATTCAAATTCCGATTTCTCCCTTTGGATTGAAGTTGTCCATTCAATATGTTTGGGTTTGGTGAGGCTGAAATTGTGAACATGGGAGCACCAGTTGATTCAGGCGTCGAAAGACTGCAATCCGAGGTGAGCACCAGAAAGAAAAGCTCAAGGCATCGGATCCTCCTGCTACTCAACGTCTTGGCCTTGGCTATGGGTTCAACTGCAGGGCCTCTGTTGACAAGATTTTATTTCCTGCACGGTGGATCCAAACGATGGCTCTCTTCTTGGCTCGAGACTGCGGGTTGGCCTCTTCTCCTCCTGCCTTTGTATTTATCATATAGAAAGCAGCCCAACAGAGAGAATCATATCACCCCCAAGCTCTTCCTGGCTTGTTGTGGAATAGGGATTCTCACAGGCGCCGACGATTACCTATACGCATATGGTCTCTCATATCTGCCCGTTTCCACATCGGCCATGTTGATCGCCAGCCAGCTCGGCTTCAACGCTGTATTTGCGTTGCTGTTAGTCCGGCAGAAATTCAGCCCTTTCTCTGTAAATTCTGTAGTTCTGCTCACGGCGAGCTCCGTTTTGCTTGCCTTCCACACGAGCAACGACAGGCCTGAAGGAGTAACGAAGAGGCAGTACGTGGTGGGGTTTATCTTGACACTGGGCGCAGCTGCCCTATATGGTTTCGTTATTCCCTTGATTGAGCTTACCTACAAGGCAACAAAGCGCCAAAAAACATATATGCTTGTTATGGAGATGCAATTCATAATGTCTTTTTCGGCTACTGTTTTCTGTACAGTGGGCATGCTCATTAACCGAGACTTCCAGGCTCTCCACAGAGAGGCCCAGGGATTTCGTCTGGGGAAGMYCGATTACTCCATGGCTCTCGTATKGGCTGCAGTAGCGTGGCAGCTTTTTTACATTGGGGTCTTCGGCGTTACGTCCCTGGCGAGYTCTTTGTTGAGTGGTGTCATCATTGCTGCTATGATTCCTGTGACAGAGGTCCTGGCAGTGGTTCTGTTCCATGAGGAATTCAGTGCGGAGAAGGGCATGGCGCTAGTGCTGGCTTTGTGGGGATTCGCCTCGTATCTTTACGGGGAATACTATAGCTATTTGAAACTGCGACCTCCTAGCCGCGTCCCATGGCAGCAGAATAAGCCAGAAGGCCCACAAGGAACTGCACATGCAGATCAGCCCATTAACGATCTATGAGAAGACCAATCCATGAATGATGTTGAAGAATTAGCCATGGCTGACTCTGGTTAACCTCCATAATAATCCATGGTTGTAGGCATCTCCCTGCATCAAATTACATTAATATTTACTTCTCGTTTATTGCATCTTATCTTCCAGTACCTGCTAATTGTAATTCAAAACACTCCCAGAATGTTTTGAGATGAGATTTTTATTGTAGGAATGTTTTTCAAAACACTCCCATAATGTTTTGAGATGAGATTTTTATCATGGGAAATTTTTAAGATGAGTGTGATCTATCAAATTACAGTGTCTGGTTAGTTAAATCTTTTCTCTCATGGTGTTTTCTTTTCTCTCATGGTGTTTTCAGCCATTTCGATTATAAACCTTTTTGTTATGGATATACATTAGCACAGCCACTCAAAACTGTGGTTGATGAAAGTTGAAATGAGTGGACAGAAAATGAAATGTACAGTCAGAAAATGAAATGTACAATTAGAAAATGAGAGTTTACAGTCAGGGTGCTAAATCCAAAGTTTAATCATTTAAACTTGGCGATGATATAGTGCTACAGTAATATCTTAATATGATTAGGTAAATGTTAAAAGGTAAACAGGTTAACAGATGCATTCAAAAATACAAAGAAATTATGAAGAGAAAATCACATTCATTTGGGAGGACTACTAAAAATATACCAGAATCTTTAATTGTTAATTATCATATTAAAATTTTAAATTAAAAAGTGATTAATTATACTCTTTTAACATAATTACATAATTCAATATATCCATAATTCATTAATTTCAGTTTAAGTTTTAATATAAAGTAATCTGTAGCAGTAACATTGAAGGATTTAAAATCAAATGCATGTATACACACGAGGTGCGTTTCCTTCAATTAGCAAAGTTTACGATTAGTTACTTGTCATTAAAAATGTTACATCTGCCAACCTAACAGTTAGGATGATGCAGCCAAGAGATTTTTGTTAGTGAGGGATCTGACTCTAAGATGTTAAGAATTCTGGATGAACTAATATGATCATTTCGTAATTAGTGCATCGTAATTACTGCATCTATATCTCTGTATATATCAAACCTGTCAAGATAGTGACATATCAGAAGAAAAGTGAATAAAACCAGCTACCAAGCTTTTGATTTTATGAACCAGAAGCTTCATAAATGCTCCCACCATCCTCAAACCATTCCCAATGAATCCATAAATGCTCCCACCATCCTCAAACCACTCCCAATGAATTGGGGACGTTGTGAAGTTACTAGAAACGTGGAACTTCTGCCGAGCTCCAATGGGAAGGCCCTAAATAGATTTCAGAGATGTGGGTAGTAGTTTCCTTGCAACAAAGTATGTATTATTGTATATAATGGACATTAATTGTGTTTAATAAACTAGCATAATCACATTTTATATAATAAAAAAATTGGTAATAAAATATATAATTAATTAAATGAATAGTTATTAATATATTTTATTTTGATTTACATATTAATATTAATTTTAAAAATTTATTTAATAAATATATTATATATTTAATAATGTATTTAAATATACATTGACAAGTTAGAAGATTGTTTGGAAAAAGCACGTTGAGTAGACTCTACTCTCACTGGTATAGTCATCAATCTTGTTATGTATGTGGATGATATCGTTCTTATGGCAAAGAGTCCCCTTGATTTTGAAAACAAACTAAGAATCCTCAAGGATTTTTGCTCCAATATGGGTATTACTCCTTATACTGATAAGACTAAGGTCATGATTGTTAAATCCAATAAGATAACTTATGATACCTTAGTATATGATAACAACAACTTGGAGAAAGTGACTTCATACTAATATCTTGGAATTGATATTCACCACAAGCTCAATTGGAATTATAGCATTGAGAATAGGATTATTGGGGGACGGAAAGCTTATTATGGGCTTGAAAACAATTAACAACTTGGAGAAAGTGACTTCATACTAATATCTTGGAATTGATATTCACCACAAGCTCAATTGGAATTATAGCATTGGGAAAATGATTATTGGGGGATGGAAAGCTTATTATGGGCTTGAAAACAATTGTAAATCAGCGGATCTTTGGAGTTGGTATAAGAAGAAACTCCTTTTTGACACTCTTGTTACACTTGTTATTCTTTATGGATGTGAAGTTTGGGGCTTAAGTATCTCTCGTTGGAGAAAGAAAGAGAAAATACAAAATAATTTTATAACCTATAATTTCAAAATTAAAGAAAATATTCCCTATCTCATCCTCCTCTTAGAAACAAGTCTCTCCCCCACTAAGAGCATGGTTATGACTACATACCCAATGTATAAGGACAAGTTAAACAACATGGAAGATAAGAGGCTTCCCAAAATTGCTTCAAAATCCAGTCATAACCACCATCGACTCAAGCCAGGATGACATAAAGATGTTTGGTCTTGGCTAAACTATTGGGGAATCATGGAAGACACCATTTTTTCAATAAAGATACTATTAAAAAAATCCTCGAAAAAGAAAATTAAGGTATTATAAGGATGTAATATCTATCTGTTTTGCTAAGTGTAAAGAAAAAAATAAGCATTTCTAAGATAAGAACAAATTCTCACGAGCTCCATACTAAAACTGAGGGTTGGTCAATTCCTAAGTCACACTACCAACCTTCCTAACCTCTTAACTCAACAAAAGTATGCTAAGTGGAGGTTAATCATCATTCTAAAGAATCACAAGTAATGACACAGAAACAAAATTCTAAAGAATCCCAAGTAATCACTTACCCTCTTAGGGCGGGTAGAGGTTAATCATCATCATCATATTTTATAATATTTTTTTTAATAGTAAAATTTTTTAATTATATCAATTTAACTTAATTCAAAATTTTAACATTTATAACTTAATTTTAATATTTGAAAAATAAAAAAATTTCTCTTTCGACTACTTTAATTTCTATGGTTGTGCTAATTATTGATTAAATTTATGATATATTTAACTTAATTAAAAATTTTAATATTTGTAACTTAATTTTAATATTTGAAAAATAAAAAATCGTCTCTCTCGACTACTTTTATTTCTATGGTTGTGCTAATTATTGATTGAATTTATGATATATTAGTATAGATACATTTTAATTTTAGAGTTTATAAGGAGATTAATATTAAAAAAAAATTAAAAAAAATAATATTAAAAAAAATTAAAGTTAAAATAAATAAAAATATATATATATATTAAATTATAATTTTCGTAAATTCTTTAATTCTTTATTTTCTAGGCTTCACTATAGCTTGTTTCTTTTGAGGATCTAGAGTTTTGAACCAAAAATGCTCCCCAGCTTAAAAGACTGCAACTTTTCTACTAAAGCAAATCTGACCTAAAGGCCTTTTGAGCTGGCCTCCTTGCTGTACTGTATTCTTTTTTATATATAATTGCATTAAAAAACTGCTTATTGTTGTAAGTGTGTCTCGCGTAGATGAGGGTCCATGCGAATCTTTGCTTATTATTGTAAGTGTGTCTCGCGTAGATGAGGGTCCATGCGAATCTTTGCTTCATGTGAACCATGTCGGTCGGACCTTAATTACTGTGAAAGAAGCGAGACTGAGTATTCAACATGGAATCTACACGTTAATGTTAATATTAATAATAATAAAAATTGAAAAAATTTGAAAATAAATACATAAATAAATAAAAATTGAAAAATTCATAATATTAAAATTTATTTAAATTCAACAACATTATTAAATTCATACTTTGGAATAACAATATCATTATGAGCTACATATTGATATAAAGATTTTAAACATGTTATGAAATATTTATTTTTAAGAGAGGAGTATTAAAATTGAAAATCATTTATTATTATTAATATATATTCATTTTAATTTTGGATATATCAGCTATTTAAAGATTAAATCTTATTAGTCTGTGCCCAAGGTGTAGAGGGACTATAATTATAGATAATTAGTTGACTTCAAATTAATATGTTCTTTGACTATAAATTTTGGCATCATTTGTATTGTTCGAATTATAAAAGTAAAAACATTATTTTTTATGTTATAAAAAAAACCCTTATATTCTCATTGAAGAATATATTGGAGGTCTTATTGCCAGCTTCGTTCCCAATGTTGTAAATGTTTAGATATCCAAAGTTTTGAGCTTAAACTCTCTTTTTTATTGCCAACTTCGTTGTTCCCAATGTTGTAAATGTTTAGATATCCAAAGTTTTGAGCTTAGACACTCTTTTTAAATTTTATTACATTTTTACTGAAATGTTTACATACCGAAAGTTCTAAGCATGGACGTTGTTTTTTTATGTTTTTATTACTATTTCTATTTGTATTGAAATGTTTACATACCGAAGGTTTAAAGCATTGACACTTTTTTTGAGGTGCTTCAATAGGCCTAAAAACTTAAATGTTTACATAGCGCGAGGTCCTTAAACAGGCCTGACAGCTTAAATGTTTGCATACCGCGAGGCCCTTAAACAACCTGCCAACCTTAAATGTTTACGTAGATAGGATTCTCAAAGTACATTTTTCCTCGAATTTTTCCATACAATGTTGCAGTGAATTTGGACAATATTGTTGTCCACCGCTGATTGCATAGCCATTGTATGTTTCATACTTCTTCTATGCTTGGAATGAAATTTGGTCATCATTGAAGATACATACATTGTTTATTGGTTCGGTGGGTGCTTCTTGTTCACTGGTTCGTTGGTTGTTGCTTGTTGTTATTTGTTTCAAATTTGCAAAGTTGAGGACCTGCACCTACGGTTGGACTTGTTGGTGCTTGTTGCTTGCTTTTGTTTACTTCAAATTTGTAGGGTTGGGGTCCTACATGTGTAGTTGGAGCTGATTTATTTTACTTTGCGGAGTCCAGGTGTTGCACCCACAATTCAACCTACGCTTATGTCGTTCATCATTTCAGAGTAAGTTTCGATGCCATAATTTCATTTATATTCGTTCTTTGTTGTTCACTGTTTGCAGTTTGCAAGTAAGAATGTTTGATTATTTCTACTGGCATGCTCGTCATATGTTTCGGGTTCCTTTTGTGCTTGGGCTACAGTTTGGTAATCATTGGAGATACATATGTTGTTTATTGGTTCAGTGGTTGTTGCTTGTTCATTGGTTCGTTGGTTCATTGGTTGCTGCTTGTTGTTGTTTGGCTCAAGTTTGAGAGTTTGAGGTCCTGGGGCTACATTTGGGCATGTTCGTGCTTCCTCGTTGCTTTGTTGTTTGTTATTTTATTTTTTTTACTTCGGCTTTGCAGGGTTGGGGTCTTGCGCCGACAATTGGAGTTGTTTTTTTTCACTTTGCGGTGTTCAGGTCATGCACCCACAAGTGGACCTGTGATTATGTCGTTTGTTGTGTCTAGCGAAGTCGAGATATGATGCATGTCCCGTGCTCGCCTATCCTGCTCTTAAATTTTGCTCAATTTTTTTTCCTAGCTTTGGACCATACCTACATGCCTTTGCAAAATGTTCTTGTAGAAGAAAAGGATACTGAGATGGTGCTAGCAAGAGTGGTGTTCCATGGATTGCAAATTGCAGTATTCAGTTTCTATGTTGTTTAGCGTGAAACAATGCTAGCATAATGAATGTGTTCTCAAATGCATCACACTATTTACATTTGGATGAAACCATTATCATTCTAGGATACGTCATTGTTGACATGACACAAAATAGAGGCATAACAAATAATTAGACAACTACATGTGCAATTACATTGTTCGTGGTCTTTTTGTTAAGATAAAACATGTGCAAAATGCACTTATTAACCATATATGGTGAAATGTGCCCTTATCACAATACAACCTCTTTATCCTGTACACAGAGTGGTGTGACCACGATACAATTTGTCTTGTACTTGAAATATGAGATGTACATCAAAGATACTGCAAAATTATATTTCCATGTCTCAAAGCATATCTGGATACTTTGCTGTAGAAAACCAAAATTATTCAGCTATGGCCATGCAATTTCTTAATATTTTATGGCTTGTAATATATTTTGCGCAGGAAAAACTTTATATAATTACAACCATGGAGAAGAAAAGCAAAGGTTCATGTTTCTAACTATATTTTATTCTATTCCTTGATTCTCATTTATTGTATGTACATATTACTTGTTCTTCCCTACATACCAGCTTCCATTCATGTTCATTGTATTTTGTGCGTTCCCACATCGAAACAAACAGAATAGCTGGAGAAAACGAAGGAGTCTTTACCACAAGTGTAGAAGAGGATATACAAAGGTACACGCTTGTACTGTTATTTCATATTCCATTGTTTTGTATTTCATTTATTGTCTCTATATGTGTTCACCTAATTTATTGTATGTAGATATTGTGTATCTTCCTACATAATAACTTATCTTCATGTCCTTTGTATTTTATGTGCCACTACATTGAAATATATCGAACTCTGTTTATTTTTTTTACATGTCTTCCTACACACCAACTTCCTTCATGTCCATTGTATTTTTCTACATTGCTACATTTAAAAAAACAAAGTAGTTGGAGAAGACGATGGAATCTTTTTCGAAAATGTAGAGGAGGAGTTACAAAGGTGCATTATACTACTCTTATTTCATATTACAGTGTTTACTTGTTCTACTGCTTTGCACCTATTTTATTGTATGTAGATACTACGTATATTTCTACATAGTAACTTATCCTCCTGTGAATTATATTCTCTTTGCTGCTACATTGAAATAAATAGAACTGTATTTCTTTCTTTTACATGTCTTTCTGCATACTAACTTACCTTCATGTCCACTGTATGTTGGACGTTGCTACATTGAAAGAAACAGATTGGTTGGACAGGAAGATGAATTCTTATATGCTACAATAGAGGGGGCTGAAGTACAATCTTCGAAAAGGTATACCAAGTGTGCTAATAAATCAAACACACAAAATGGGTGGGTGCATATAATATTGGAATAGAAAATGATGATTTGGGAACAATGGGCCTTTGTTAAGACTTCCCCATTTCTAATTTTCCCACTTTCTATTATCCATTTTATTCCCTCTTCTATACTTAACCGAATTCCCCTTCGTTTTTCTCGTCTACTTTCTCTTTTTGGTTTCTTTGCTTAGTTGTCTTTCCAAAAATGTCTAGGTTCGTGAGTTAGTTGACTCACGTGTTCACATTTATACTCATGCTTCTATATCACGACTCCGACTGACGGTTTCCTCATTCCATACTTAGCCACTTTTTCGATCGCGGGTTCCTGGGCTGGCGGGTTCAAGATTGTGCCTCTAGCTTCAAAAGTTCTGCGATATACAGATTGGTCGTCGTACCCCCATCATGCCCTATTCCCTGTTACACATTTTTTTAGTCAAAAAATCCGAGGCATACAATTTAACCATCGAGTCCTCATGTTTCCTGAGTATCCCTTGACACCCTATTTCGTATTCCATCTCCTTTGACCTTGTATATGACATTTAGAACAATTATGGGCAATATACAATGCATATGCTTATTTAGTCCTTCTAATATTCATCTACACATGCTTGCATCAGAAAAATTTGGACTAGTGACATCGCCATGAGCAGTCAATCATCGAAACATCAACAGACTGACAAGGCCAAAGGTAAAGATTCATACATTGTGTTCCTCATATGTTTACCAAACAAATATCCTCAGTTATTTAATCATCTATGCCATGGTAAATATGTTGATGTCATCTACAACACATACTTTGCAATTCACATGAAGTATCAACGAGCGCAAGTGAGACGACGTACATAGCGCAAGTTTCGTAGACGAAGAGGTCGGGTTGCAAAACTCTGGCTCCATACTTTATACAAGTTGTGCGTCTACTTGTACATTTATGCCAGGAAAAAATAAAACAAAAAATAATGCAGACTACCATTCACATTACTTTTCTTGTTCAAAAAATGTCACCAGGTCTAAACTTATAACACCCAAAATACTATCAATAGAGGGCTTGAACAACCACCGAATTGGACAAGTGTTTGTCGGGGACATAATGGTCTTCTATAGCACCTACTTGGATAAGGCAAACAAAACTAGATCCATTATGCATGCTGACTTGACAGACAACGAAGCCCTAATGACAGTCACACTGACTATTCCCACATAACTTGTCTAGAAACATGCAGAAAAGATATTGCCAGGTAATGGGATATCCATTACAAATTTTAATATATTTCCCAAAACAATATATGACCGTGGTTATTGTGATCGAATTATATCGCTCAAAGAAACAAGTATTGTGGAAAAAAATTCTCGCTATTTGTTCAGAATATCGTTTCGTTTCGGACACAACTATCAACCAACTTGCACAAAGAAACAACACTTACCCAATCGGAACCATTGGTACAGTTGTCACACTCGCGAGAAAACTTGGCTCACAACACATTCTCCATATAAAATATGGAGAGTCAAACAACGACATGGCAATGGTATTGTTCTCCATATCTACTTTTGTCCTTTACTTTCACATGTCCATGTATCTGGGTTATGTTACACAACTATTTCACTATTCCATGTTGCAGCTGCAATTGTTCGACACCTATTCAAATTTATTTTCCTCAATGGAACAACAATTGCATAAAGGGAAATTTCCACTTATGCTCTTCAAAAATATAACAAAGAAAAGAGATGTTAAAGAAATGATCTTTCGCACAACCCAAGCAACATTTGTAACAGAATTGCGAACAGACATACTACAGGATCTCAAGAAACTAACTAGCTCTACAACTGTTGTGTGTATACATCTACAATTTCATCCACACTTTGCTCGTACAAATTGCCTTCACTAATTTTCTACAGTTATTTTATTTTATTTTGTGCAGTTGTATATTATATTGTTCAATACATTAAGTTATTAACTAATATGCTCACGTGTCTAGGTTGAGGTTGTTCGGGTTGCAACGAATGTGTACTTGGCCCCCTTCGAGCATGTATGTGCCAAATGAAACTCTCTTACTTCTGCTTCTTCTTTCATAAATGATGATACAATTGATTGTCTACGATGCAGTAAAAAATTCCCTTACATATATAGACATTTCCTCAATGTTGCCATCCGAACCGTGTGCAACACAATCGTACATTGTACAATTAGACAACCTTTGTTACAAGATGTGCTTCCTGGGTTAGCAGAATTTCCATATGAAGTATACCTACAGAAAAATGCAAATTGTGTCTACATGTTGTGCAACTTTCAGATACATAGAAAATTTACCTTAAATGAGGACAATGCAATACTACATATCGGTTGAAAATAAGAATAAATAAATAAAAAATCATATCAAGCTTTGGCAGAAAATGAAAAAATCTCATGTGTGTCTGTAATTTTTCTTCAATACCCAAATGAATGTTCGTTGGATTCGAGTTCTTCGTATTTTACATCTATGGCTGTAAAATTTTATTTCCAAAGATTTTGTCTCTTTTTGTGCACTTGAAAAAACAAGGAGAATCTAACTACAAATCAAATCATTGTTGTTATTTTGATGTTTTTTTGCATCTTCCAGTAAGAATTTTGCATATTTTTTGGGGTGTCCAAATGAAAAAAAAATGGTGGCTAGTTGTAGATTTGTTGGAGGAGTTTGCACCTTTTTGGGTGCCCAAATTGGAAAAATGTTTTCCAACTATATAGCCATGGAAAGATTTATGCAATTTTTGGGTACCCAAATAAAAAAGAAGATGATCTCCAATTATACATTTATGGTATGATAACTACATTTTATCGATGCCCTAATTGAAAAAAAATAGCTCAACATGGATTGAAGCATGAGCTTGAGATCTTCATAACTCGCTATAGAGATTGGGGAGTTCAAGCATTGGAATTCATACAACCAAGTGCATTTATTGTTGATGTACAAGCGCATAAGATTGTCCAGTCCAAAAATGGGAAGCATGAGGAAAAACCCCATACAAAGTATCCAACTATGAATAACTCAGGCCCATCCTTTGAACTGTCGAAATGGATTTCTCCTCTGGGAAGAACCATCAAGCATTTCCAATAATATTGGAAATTTGGCATTGTTAAAACTGGTATTGATAGAACATGGCACTATCATAAGCAAATATCCATAGTGATCTTGCTTTATGGTAAAATAGTAATCGACAAGTTTCTTGTTCCCCATTTGGGGGTTTAGTTATAGCTTGGATACAATGGTGAAGCTCCACTAGTTTTGTGTTGTCTTGTGTTTGGCATACTTTTGTTCATATCTCATGGCCCCGATTTTTTTCTCATGGGAACATGTACCAGATGTAAGAGAAAACAAATTCCACGTGTGTTTTATATATATATCAAATTGTATGATGCATAGGTCGATGTGTACTGCTCTGGACCCTTGTGGGATCTCACTTGGTGCCTTCTATGTTCATGCATTGCCTTGTGCCTCAACTTTCAATACATTTGGTGTTTACTTGGCTCTTGGTTGTATGCTTCATTCTAGAAAATTAATGATACATTCAGGATCTTGTCAGTTTTTCTATGATCTTAAAGAATATACAAGACCTTCTTTTCCTTTTAATATAAGCTCTATGACACAAATGTATTATGTGGCTTGTTTTATCACTTTTCCTTGATTGATGAACTTAACAAAATTCATCTCCAGGAATATTTTGAAATAAAAGGATATATACTACGTGAAGTCCAATGCAATTATTATATTAACCACATAACATTAAAATTCAAATTCGTCTTAAAATTCAAATTCATTGTTGTTATACTTACGGTGAAGTTGACAGTGCAATAATTTTACTTAAACATCCCAAAATTGATTTTCTTGTGGTTTTTTTATACTTCTCTTATACAAACACATCTTGGAAACTATAAGCATGGCTCACTTTATATATTCCTTGATTGAAGAGCCTGTTCACCTATTTAATGCACTTCATAGTTACTGTTAAGACCATCAATTGGGATTTCTTACACCAATTCCCTCTTTCGAAAATTGCCATCCCCTTTCTTTTTTCCCTTTGCTTTCCCTTTCTGGTTACTTAGTCATTTTTTGGAAAATGTCTAGGTGTGGGGGTTGGAGAATTCGCATCTTCAGATTTCTACTAATACTTTTATATCACAAGTCCGACCAACCGCTTCCCCATTTCATATTCAACAAACTTTTTGGATCGCGGGTTCCCGGGTAGGCGGTCTCAACATTGCGTTTATGTTGTTCTGCCTCCTGCAAACAACACACAAACTTCCTTGATCTACAAATTGCCAACCAAATTCCCCTTTCTTTTTCTCGTTTACTTTCCCTTTCTAGTTACTTAGTCATTTTTCCGAATGTGTCATTTTTCTGAATGTCTCATGCTTTTATATACAACACCCGAAGTTCCGCAATATACAAATTGACCTTCGAAGTCTGTCATTGTCTCATGTTTCATGTTACACATTTTGCAATCAAAAGTTGGGATACATACAATTCTACCATCGGGCCCTCATGTCTCCTGAGTAGAACTTGTGGCCTTGTTTTCAATCCCGTCAATATTCCCTATTCTGAGTATGTCTCATTCTTTTATATCACGAGTCCGACCAACTGCTTATCCATTGCATACTTGGCCACTATTACCATCGTCGGTTCCTGGCCAGGATTTCTCAACATTGCACTTACATTGTTCCGCTACCTACAAACAACACCCAAATTCCGCGATATACAAATTGACTGCTGAAATCCGTCATTGTGCCATGTTCCGTGTTACACATTTTGCAGTCAAAATTTCGGAGACATACAATTTGACCATCGACCCCTCACATCTCCTGAGTATAACTTGTGACCCTATTTTGAGGCTCGACCGACCGCATTCCATACTTGTCCATTTCTTGGAATCTCTTTCACGGGTTGGTGGGTTGACAAAATGTGCAATGTTTAATCGCTCTTCGCCATCCCCTCCACCTTCGCACTTCTTTCTAGATATGAAATTATTAATCTTTAATTTTAATAGCTCATCGTCCAGGAACCGTTAAGATTTTCATTAATGTCTGAAAGGCTGGAGAAGATTTTTCATTAATATGAATTAAACCAATATTTTGTAAGTTTTAAACCTGTGAAGTAAAGCAATGCATATAGATTCTTAAGCAATACAGAAATTAATCAATCGCTCATACACAGAGTACACAGAGATTTTATACCGGAAACCCTCAATCGGGAAAACCTTTCTTATTTTCATTATTTCGAATTTCACCATTCACCATACAATATATACAATGTTTTTAGGTATTTCGTAGATACCAAAACCCTAATCCCTTAATCCGGGATTAATTTACAAATCCGCTAAAATCGTCAGACACAGTTGTCGTATCTGACGCACCCACACACACACACATGCAAAGAATATAACACATACCCAACATATTTGTGGAGGGTTGTGTTATCCTTTCCAAGTGCTTATTTCAAGCATCATGCAATCTCTTTCGTGCATCGTCTGGTTGGCGCCTTTACGAAATCTCTAATCCTTAATCGTTCTTCATCGTCACTGCCACCTTCACACTTTTTTCTAAATATGCAATTAATAACCTTTAATGCTAACATCTCATTATGCACAAACTGTGGAAATTGTCATTGATCATCGAAAGGCTCGAGGATATCTTCCACTGATATGAATTAAACCAATATTTTCGGCGGGTTATATTATCCCTTCTGAATTTTCATTTCAAACATCATCTGGAGAAAACATAAATTCTCATTAACTTATGTCAGTAGTTCGACAACAGTTCTGTCCAGGTACAGTAAACACCTTCGGGCATGATGACTAGAGGTTCTAGTACTCTAGACCATATTCTTACTACTCATCTCCCTCTGCCCAAGAGCAAAAAAGGAGATGTTTCCTTGGTGCATCGGGAGAAATATTTCAAGCCAAAGAATTCCAAGGCAACCCCGCCTGCTTAGACAACCTGCCTGCCTACGTTGATGGTTGGCGCAAAGGTTGATGCAGTCGATTTCGAGCTGGAAGAAGTTGATCTGATGGACGATGATATGACAATGGATGATGGTAATGCAGACGGTGTTCCCACTCATGTGCCCAAATTGAAATCAACCATAATGGGGGGCACTTTCCGTCTCGGCGATGGCGGCCCTGAAAAGACCAAAAGAAGGGGTTTCAGAAAAGAAACCGATGTTGAACGCAATAGCCTCTTTGCAGCTTGAGAGTAGGAATTCCAGAGGTCCAAATTAGTCTGTTCTGGGTGGAAGTATTTCAATGTAAGGAAATGGTCTCTTGATGCTCCTAGAGATATATTTCAAGCCAAATAATTATTCAATTGCGGGACCACTCTCTTTTTCTCTGGATATACAATTAACATATTAGGGGATGAGGACCAGAACTCCCACTGGTGCAAGGAATATTCCTACTACTCATCTCCCTCCACCCAAAAATGGACTAATTTGGGCCTCTGGAATTGCTCGTGCAACCTGTGTCCCTGAAGTCTTCGACTGTGAGGAGGTGGTCTCTTGGTGTGTCCTAACTTTCAATTTTGGGCTCTTCCACTTGCCCTGCAATGTTTTTTGTCTTCTTCCTCACAAGAAGCTTGTGAGAACTATCAATTTTACTGCTAGTATGGGTTCTTATGTCCTCCTACGTTTGAAAAATTATGGGTTGTTTTCTTGGTGGGGTGCTCCGTTGGAGCGATGTTGCGGGATGTCGTGCTCTTCGAAGTGGCGGCTGGAGATTGGAAACTCTTCTCGACGGGGCCTTTTCCCTATTATTTGTACAACTGAGTGGTGCCTTGCAATGTCTCTAGGTTTCTAGTGTCTGGAGCAGGAGTGTTGTTCACCTGCTTCAAGCCAAGGAATTATTCAACTGCGGAACCACTCTCCTGTTTCATTGTCACCTTAGGTCTTCCGCAAGATATTGATATTGCAGCAGAACATTGACCTTCCAAGGAGAAGAGTGCAAGGACTTCCTAAAAAAAATCATGGTAATGAGTTTGTTTTGCATGTTGAAGAGCATCTCGATGGCTCCTGCATGTTATCCCACTAGAGGAACAACACAGAATTGTATGCATGTTTTTTTTTTTTTTTTTATGGATTTACTATTAAAAAATTTGCCTTGGAATATTGGTTGTTGCTTCTTTGTTGAATTTAACACCTCTTCTCATTAGCATGGCTCGATAGTCTCGTAGTTCTTTAATATTTTATTGGCTCAAGTAATTTGATCTAATATGGAACATTTAACAATTGTATGACAATGCATTGTGTCGATCCCATCAAGCTTCTATGGAAACAAAAATGAATTTCAAACAATTTCAAACCAACATTCAATTATATTCGTAATGCAGATAGAACATAGTAAGACTAAATCAAGATGCGACAGTCGGGGCCCCGCCCTAGAAATTATGTTTTCATCTCAACCTTGCTAAGAAAACGATTTTGTATTTCCCTTTCGCTTCCTTGATTCCTTTACTCCAAAAGGGAACATTTTATTAGTTGTCCATACCCTGGCCTCTATTTGAGCACTTTTTACTTTATTAATGAAATTACCAAATTTCTTGTTAGCGAATAAAAAAAAAAAAGTGATCTATGGTCGTTGTAGTCAAATGGAACTATGAAATCAACTACAATATTAAAATTCAAGATCATCATTGTTATTTCTAGACATGCAATTATTAAGCTTTAATGCTAACAACCCATCATGCAAGAAGTTTAATACTTAAGTTGATATGTCAAAGTCATGGAAGAATGTATCAAGAACACAATTACTCCCACAAATTGCAATAAAAACTAATATTCAACAAAGCAATTGCTCACACCCTTTTTAATGGTACAAGCACAATAGAAAACGAGTAAGTGGATAAAATATTGGAATAGAAAATGATGGTTTTGCAACAATGGGGCTTGTTTGAGACCAATTCCCGCTTACGAAAATTTGCCTCTGCTTTTATATTTTCCCACTCTTTTATCCCCTTCTTTTCCCTCTTCTATACTTAACCAAATTCCCCTTTCTTTTTCCCCTGTAGTTTCTCTTTCTGGTTACTTAGTCATTTTTCCAAAAATGTCTTGCTACGCAGGTTGGTGGATTCACGAGTTCACATTTTTATTCATGCTTTTATATCACAATTCCGACCGAGCGCTTCCCCTTTCCATACCTAGCCAATTTTTCAATCGCGGGTTTCCTCCCAAGCAGTCTCTAAATTGCACTTCCATTGTTCCGTGACCTGCAAACAACACTCTGGCTTCTACGATATGAAAATTTACTTCTGGACTCCCACATCATCCCCTCTTTCGTGTTACACATTTTTCATTGAAATGTTCTGATACATACAATTTGACCGTCGGGGCCTCACGTCTCCTCGAGAACCCTTGTCACCCTATTTTGAAGCCCATCCGACCGCTTTCCACACTTGGCCATTTCTTGTAATCCCTTTCGCGGATTGTCGGGTTGGTGGGTTCAGGAAATTTTCAATTCCTAGTCATTGTTTCTTGTTCCTGCCACCTTCAGACTTCTTTCCAAGTATATGCAATAAGTATACAACTTCTCCAGAAACATACAGAAAATATATTTCCAGGAAATGGAATATCTATTACAGATTTGAATATATTAGCCCTTCTTTTCCCTCTTCTATACTTAACCAAATTCTCGTTTCTTTTTCCCCTCTACTTTCTCTTTCTGGTTACTTAGTCATTTTTCTGAAAATGTCTAACTACTCGGGTTAGAGGACTCACGGGTTCACATTTGCACTCTTGTTTTTATATCACGACTCTGATCGATCGCTTCCCATTCCATACCTAGCCACTTTTAATATCGTGAATTCTCAAGAATGTGGGCTCTAGATTGCACTTCCATTGTTCTGTGGCCTGCAAACAACACCCAGACTTCCGAGATATACAAATTTACTGCCGGACTCCCACATCATACCCTCTTCCGTGATACACATTTTGCACTCAAAAGTTCAGAGACCTTAAATTTGACCTTCGGGTCCTCACGTCTCCTAGGTAACTATTTTCACCCCATTTTGAAGCCCATGCGTCCACTTTCCATACCTGACGATTTCTTGGAATCTCTTTTGCGGATCATCGGGTTGGAAGGTTCACGAAATCTCCAATTCCTAATCGTTTTTTCTTGTTCCCTCCACCTTCACACTTCTTTCCAAGTATGCAATAACTTAGTTTTAATGCTAACAACTCGCCATGCCTCCAGGAGACAGTCATACTAATTGTCCCTACACAACTTGTCCAGAAACATGCAGAAAATATCCTGCCAGGTAATGGGATATCTATTACAAATATCATTATATTAGGAAAACAAGTCCCAATGATCGTTTCCCTATTCCATACTTACCGAATTTTTTACTTGTGGGTTTCCAGATAGGAAGACTACACTTCCAATGTTCCTTGACCTGCGAATAACACCCCGGCTTCCACGATATACAAATTGACTTTCAGACTCCCACATCATCCCCTCTTTTGTGTTACACATTTTTCACTCAAAGGTTCTGATACATACAATTTGACCGTCGGGGCCTCACGTCTCCTCAGGAACCCCTTTCACCCTATTTTGAAGCCCGTCCGACCACTTTCCACACTTGTCCATTTCTTGGAATCTCTTTCACAGATCGTCGGATTAGCGGGTTCAGGAAATTTCCAATTCCTAGTTGTTGTTTCCTATGCCCGCCACCTTCACACTTGTTTCCAAGTATATGCAATAAGTATACAACTTCTCCAGAAACATGCATAAAATATCTTGCCAAGAAATGGGATATCTATTACAGATTTGAATATATTAGCCCTTCTTTTCCCTCTTCTATACTTAACCAAATTTTCTTTTCTCTTTCCCCTCTACTTTCTCTTTCTCATTACTTAGTCATTTTTCCGAAAATGTCTATCTGTGCGGGTTGGCGGACTCACGGGTTCATATTTTCAATCATGCTTTTATATCGCAACTCTGACTGACCGCTTCCCCATTCCATACCTAGCCACTTTTCCCATCGTAGATTCCCGGGTAGGAGGGCTCTAGATTTCACTTCCATTGTTCTGTGACCTGCAAACAACACCCTGACTTCTGCGATATACAAATTTAAAACCGGACTCTCACATCATACCCTTTTTCGTGTTACACAGTTTGCACTCAAAATTTTTGAGACCTACAATTTGATCATCGGTTCATCACGTCTCCTGTGGAACTATTTGTTAGAATATGAAAGATGTGTGCTCATTTTACCATTGACAATACCCTTGTCACCCAACTAGAGGACAAAGCCACCCTCCGAGCCCCTTAACCTTGACAGAGAATCACTCTGGAAGCAAACCCTAGGCTAGATAGCCAAACAAAGGGTAGTGCACCTTTCCCCAAGGATAGCGCATCACAAAGAGATGATGAGATAGTCCAAACCCTAGCCAAGAGATAGTCCAAGCGTAACTGCTAGCTGCAGCAGCTACAACAGCAGCTCTCCTCCAAACCTGTGCAAAAACTGGGCAACTGTAATGCACACAAGACTGGGCACTGCAATTCTGAGACTGCCTGCCAGAATGAGAACTAGCCTCCCATATTTATATCAATTCTGGCTAACTGCCTGGGCCAACTTCTCATTCTGGGTATCTGTATGTTTAGTATATAATATTATTTCTATCTGACTTCTTCTCTTGGAGGCTAATAACCTAATATAAATTATCTTCTTGAGCCGACAAGTCTTCTAGGGTTATTAGCCAACTCATTAGGGTTTCTTCTTGCTTCTCAGAGTATTCTATCCTTGTCAATTTTACACATGGAGCTAAATAGCTCCCGCAACTACCATAATATCAACACTCCCTCCTAGCTAAGGAGGTATTACAGGTAATGGTATTTGAGCACAAAACATGCCATTCACCCGGTAGCATCAATATAGTTATATAAACTAGATCATGAGCACCATCATCATCATCAATTGCATCATCTCTCGAAACCATACTCTATCTGAGTAATCAAACATGATGCTCACTCCATGGAGTGATACAAGAGCCATTCTTTTAATCTAGAAGAGTAAATGTTCTGAACCATTTTCTGTCTGGAAAATCTTTGTTCATCATTCATCCAGCTAATAATTATTTCCAATAAACAGCTTGATAATATTCAAGGCAATCGAAACAAAATAGAACACAATTGTGTCTATCCATAGTAGTACATAACTACAATCCAGTGGTACACTACCATACCAAGTAGCAAACAAGTACTTGATCAGTAATGTATAGTCACGAATAGTGGAACACATTTACCATAGTAGTATACATCTACTGTCATACAGTCTTCATAACAAACATCTGATATCAACCTACACAGAAACAATGTTATGATATAAACTGAATCATCTGGGCCAATTTTTCACTCACGTCTGTGAGATATGAAAGAATATCTTCCCTCAGAGTAGAACAATGAGATATCTGGACTATTCTTCTCAAGAAAGGAAGAATAAGTGTCATGTCTTCTGAACCTGGACCATTCCCCACCCTAGGCCATTCTTCCTACACTAATCAAAGTGCACCCTGGAGAGAATGTATAAACCCTAAGGAATGCATGTCCCTGATTGCTGAGCCTGGACCATTCCCCACCTTGGGCCATTCCTCCTACACTAATCAAAGTTCACCTTGGAGAGAATGTATAAAACCTAAGGAATGACTATCTAGACCAGTTCCTCTGTTAACCACAAGAGGAAAAGATTGTCCTGTATCAACCTCCAAAATGGACCATTGCTCATGTTAACCACAATGAGAAATCATTGTCCGGCGAGGCGTGCCAGTCTTCTTGAGTAACCCTCAAGAAGAGAGACTTCCCTAGACCACTCCCCATGTTAACCACAATGGAAAGTCACTATCTATGATACATCAGCAATCTGGACCATTTCCCATGTTAACCACAATGGGAAATCGTTGTCCGTTAGAAATCTCAATCCACCTTCCGAACAAGAAAGAATCTGTCCAAGCTGGACTATTTTTCAATGAATGTCTTCAATAATATTTTTAGTGCCCCCTCCCAACCTAGGAGTCATCTCTTCCTTTTTCAATAAGGAAGTAGTCTCCACGAGCTCCATCTTGAGTATGCAAACTCTTTCATCTTTTACCAAAATGTCTACTCATCTGCTCATCTGTGGAGATATGTATTGGAGAACCACTTTATCCTTTCTGGACTTCATCACGGATAATGTAATGCTTGATTTCAAATGTACTTTAGTCTGGAACACTGATTTTCTGTGAAGGCTTCATGTAGCTCTGAACAATAGAGTATATCATTGTTGGAAAACTGGAACATATCCATGTGGCACTTCTTCTGTCATAATGATATCTGATCTACTGAGTAATCATCTTGATGTCATAGGAAATCTTCACCATGCTTATGTTGTGCACTGGAGGTTCTCCACCAAGTTATATTCTTCTATCTGTATGCAAGGGTCTCTTTCTAGTATGCCTCAAAGTCTTGAGATTGCTTCTTCATACGCTCTTTATTCAATTTCTTTGGAGAATATTCTTTGCATTCATTTGATGTAGAACTCCAACTTATGGATGTTGCAGATGATATAATGACTCATGTAGAGATAAGTCTGGTTTACTGGAACAAATAATCATCATAGTCTTCTCCCTCCATCTGGGAGAACCTCTAGTTCTAGATCTCGCAATGCTTTCATTCATAAGTCTTCCATTCAATGTTCTTCATCACGACTTTCAGTTCCTCTGCTTGATTGCTTTTATTGAGTTTATATAAGGCTGACAATCTTGTGATTCTTGATACAATGACTGGTTGTGTTGGCTTCTGTTTCTTTCTTTGAATCTTCATGTTCTTCCTCGTGTTTAGCTCCTGGGTCCATGGAGTGGATTCCATGCCCTAAAGATTCCATTTCTTTCTTTCATCACAGGATCACGGATGTGGATGGACAACCAGGGATAATTTAAAGCTTCTCTTTGAAGAAGACTTCTTCTGAGGTCGAACTGGATACGTACTGCCTTTCATGGCTACTATCATGGATATATATTTCATCATATTCTATGGATCATAGGATTAGCTCCCTCCTAATTCTTGCTTCATGTATGAGTGCATATAATTGGATCCCTCCGTCTAACAAAGTCCACGCTTCCATCTTCATCCTTATTGTCTCCTGCAATATATAATTGGCTCTCTCTATCTAACAGAGTCCACATTTATGTCTCGTTGTCTTCTACAAAACGTCATAAGTCTTTCTCCAATTCCTCTTGATCGTTGACTTCTAAGTCTCTTCATGATTGATTCAGCTTATCTTGCAGTAGCTTCCACATGATTTGTATTTCATCCCTTCATGTGTATTATCTAATGATATTCATCCTTATCTTGTTGTTCTTTCATAGGTATAGTTCTTCTTGGAACACATTATCTTCTAGGAGATGGATATACAAGATATGTACAGAGACGATGCAAACAAGATATGTACAAGAAATAAGAAGAGTATTGTTACCTTTAGAAGAAGAAGTCTCTTTCATCCTACTTAGTCTTCTTTGTATGTTCCTTTTCTTCAGCAATTG